>CAMAPE010000017.1:13015000-13027500 GCA_945859875.1 Cuscuta europaea | reverse complement strand
CATATTCAGTGGTGCCTTTAAGATACCGCAAAATCCTTTTTGCAGCCTTCAAATGAGTTGTTGTGGGGGCCTCCATGAATCGACTAACAAGTCCAACACCGAAGAGAATATCTGGTCTTGTACATGTTAAGTATCTTAAGCTCCCCACAAGACTCTTAAAGTAAGTTGGATCAATCAATTTTCCTTTATCATTCCTTGATAGCTTTAGTCCACTTTCAACAGGTGTACTTACAGGTTTAGAGTCTTCCATGTTGAACTTCTTGTGTACTTCTCTCGTGTATCCTTCTTGAGTGATGAATATACCATCATCCATTTGTTTCACCTCGATGCCAAGATAGTAACTCATAAGCCCAATGTCAGTCATCTCGAACTCCTTTGTCATGACTTGTTTAAATTCATCAAACATCGTCATGTTATTACCTGTAAAGATGAGGTCGTCCACATAAATGCACACGAGCAGTATGTCTCCTTGATGATTTTTCTTGATATATAGAGCATGTTCTTGCGGACATTTCACGAATCCATTAGCTTGGAAGTATTGATCAATTCTACTATTCCAAGCTCTTGGTGCTTGTTTAAGCCCATAAAGAGCCTTATTTAGCCTCAACACTTTACCTTCTTGCCTTTTGACCTTGTAACCTTCGGGTTGCTCAATGTAGACTTCTTCTTCTAGGAACCCATTTAAGAATGCAGACTTGACATCCATTTGATGTATCTTCCACTTGTTGTGAGCCGCGAATGCAATTATCAATCTTATTGTTTCTAATCTAGCCACGGGCGCAAATACTTCTTCATAATCAATGCCATGTCTCTGGGCGTAGCCTTTGGCCACTAGTCTTGCCTTGTACTTCTCAACTTCTCCTTTTTCATTTTTCTTGATCTTAAATACCCATTTCACTCCAATTGCTTTATGTTTTGGTGGAAGTGTGGCAAGCTCCCATGTTTTATTCTTCACGATTGACTTGATCTCGTCATCCATTGCATCTCTCCATTTCTTGTTTCTTGTGGCTTCTTGAAAACTTAGTGGCTCACAATCACCAAATAGACAAAAGAGTGTAAGTTCATCATTTGAGTTCAAATTTTGTGTTACCTCGTAAAGCTCTTCAATGCTTCTCATGCGTGGTATTTCTCTTTCATCCGAACTTGGTGATGAAGCTTGAGATTGAGTGGGAGATGGTGGAGGAGTTGTATTTTCATGATTTTCTTCAACTTCTTCTTCATATTCCATGGGAGGCAAGAGACTATAATCTTCTTTGTCACCAATGCTCCAATCCCATGAGCCTTCTTCATCAAACTCCACATCACGACTTATTATAAGCTTTTTCAAATCCGGATTGTAGAGTTTGTACCCTTTTGAGTGTTTATCATATCCAATGAATATAAACTTCTCACTCTTGTCGTCGAGTTTTGACCTAGTCTGATCGGGTACATGCGCATATGCAATGCATCCAAATACTCTCAAGTGTGAGACTCCAGGTTTACCTCCATGCCATGCTTCTTGTGGAGTTTTTCCATCGAGACTCTTCGTGGGGCAGCGATTTTGAAGATAAACAGCACAATCCACAGCTTCAGCCCAAAAATCTTTAGGCATACTCTTTGTTTTTAGCATGCTTCGAGCCATGTTGAGGATCATCCTATTCTTTCTTTCGGCAACACCATTTTGTTGTGGTGTTCGTGGGACAGTCATGGGACGGCGGATGCCATTATCTTCACAAAATTGATTAAACTCCTTTGATGTGAACTCTCCACCCCGATCTGATCTCATGGCTTTGATACTGTACCCACTTTCTTTCTCAATAAGAGCCTTAAATTTCTTGAATGCTTCAAAGGCCTCAGATTTTTGTTTAAGGAAATATACCCATGTTTTTCTTGAGTAATCATCGATGAAAGTGAGAAAGTACTTACTTTTACCATGTGAACATGGAGTAATAGGACCACATTAGTCGGTATGGACTAACTCCAATGGTTCCTTAGCTCTTGAGGTAACTTCTTTAGGGAATGGTTTCCTTGATTGCTTCCCAAATAGGCAACCTTCGCATAGCTGATCAGGATGATTGATGAAGGGCAAGCCTTTCACCATGCCTTTGGATGATAGCATTTTCAAGCCACCAAAGTTTAAGTGCCCATATCTTAAGTGCCAAATCCATGACTCGTCTTTCAAGCAACTTTTTAAGCATATGGCTTGATCTCTTTGAATGTCAAGCAAGAACATTCGGTTTCTAGTCATCGGCACTTTAGCAACTAGTCTTCCATTATTGTCTCGTAGAGAAAGACTACGATTCTTTAAGTGAATATCATAGTCCTTTTCTAAGAGTTGTCCCATACTTAGAATATTTGTTTTTAAGTTGGGCACATAGTAAACATCGGAAATGAATTGGTGACTTCCATCGTTTAGACGGATTAGAACGTTACCTTTACCATTCACCACGACTTTAGACTCATCTCCAAAAGTAACATGACCTTGAGTTTGTTCTACCTTCACGAACATGCTTTTATCTCCCGTCATGTGGTTGCTAGCTCCGGTATCTAAATACCACGTGCTCTTCTTTGTTTGTTCTTCATGATTTGCCATCAACAAGGTAAGTTCTACCTCATTATTCATCTCCATGAGATGGGCCTCTTCTTTCACATGATTAGAGCGCTTGCATTCATATGCATAGTGGCCATATTTATTGCAATTATGACACTTTAGTTGAGACTTCTCGTACCTTTGTGGTTTGCTTCCTCTCCCACGGCCTCTAGATGCTTGCGTATATTGAATTCTTTCTTCATTGTTGAAGTTTGTATAACCACGACCTCGACCACCTCTTCCACGTGCACCACGTCCTTGATCATAACCACGACCTTGTTGGCCTCTTTCTTCACCTCTATTCTCCCCTCTTTCTTTAAAAGAGAGTTTGGAGTAAAGAGAATGCTCCAATGATTCATCAGATTTATTTCTCACAACTCTTCTTCATGGACTTGTAGTGAGCCCATAAGTTGATCAATGGTCATGGACTCTAAATCCTTGGACTCTTCTATGGCCACCACAATATAATCATAGTCTTTGGTGAGAGAGCGAAGGATTTTCTCAATCACCGTTATGTCCTTTAGTTCCTCACCATTCATCTTCATCTCATTTACAATTACTAACACTCTAGAGAAATAGTCGGATATTGATTCCGAATATTTCATTTTAAGTTGTTCGAACTCACCTCTAAGAGTTTGAAGACGAATTCTCTTCACCTTGTCAACTCCCTTGAAAGAGTTATGTAGTATCTCCCATGCTTCTTTAGAAGTGGTGGCATTTGAAACCTTCTCGAACATGGCCTCGTCTAAGCATTGATATATGAGAGTGAGAGCTTGTTGATCCTTCCTCCTACTCTTTTGGAGACTATCCCTTTGGGATTGATTTAAAGTAGCATCATCTTGAGGTTCCTCATAACCTTTCTCAACAATCTCCCATGCATCTTGAGATCCAAGCAAGGCTTTCATGCGAATGCACCAACTAGAGTAGTTATCTTTAGTGAGACGAGGAAATTGGAATGGAACTAAGCCGTTGGAATTCATTTTTCTTGAAAGGATTGATGGCTCTGATACCACTTTGTTGGAAGAAAGTAGTTGATGAGTATTATATTTGGGTGATTGTGTGTGGAAGAGAGAATTTTAGAGAGGTGATTTTAGAAGAACTTGGAACTTGTATTGATTTGGAGCTTTTGGCTTGCTTTACAAATGAGTGAGGAGTGCTCTATTTATAAGTCTCATAGGATCCTTCTAGGCACTCCTACTTCCTTAACCTTCTAGAATATTCTATAGGATTCTAGCTTAGGAATAATCTAGAATTGTTTAGGTAAATTAACTACTCTAGATCTTTCTAAGTCTATCTTATGGGCTAGCTAATTTATTAATTATCATACAACTTCTAGCCCAATAAGTTAACATCTAATGGACCCAATTATTGGGCTAAGCCAAGTTTAATTTCTAGCAATCTCATTCCCAAATCGGAATATTTGAACCCAATTCGGTCATCACCGGATCCACACCTATTTAGTGTGTGGATAAGTAGAAATTGATCGAATTGAATAGCCGTCCATGCAGGAGCATAGATATACACGTACTCGTTATGTCCCATCACAAAAGTTTCATCTACCTTTTCTGAAAGAAGCTTATATGGAGACGCCCTATATATATAGAGAGACAATGCAAGCTAGCTAGTTATACACGTACTTGTATTACGAAGTACTCTATTATTCTAGTGTAAAAGTACGTTGAAAGGGACGAAAATAATTATACAAAAATGGGAAAGGGGGTGGAAGAAGAAAATGGTGTGAGCACGGGAACAAGTTTATTATGTATGATGGTGATGGTGATGATGATCAGTACGGCGACGGCATTGGGTTATGTCGGGTGGAAGTTGATATTGAAGAAGCTCCAGGAAAAGGGAGGGAGGGGCCCGGCGCCAGGGCGAATTGTGAATCCTACAAACTGGCCGGTCATCGGAATGCTGCCGGGGCTATTGCAAAACGCGAGCCACATCCACGACTACGTGACGGAGATCCTAAAGCTCAACGGCGGCACATTTGAGTTGAAAGGGCCGTGGGGCTTCCCTAACCTCAACATGCTCTTCACCTGCGACCCCGCCAACATCAACCACATCCTCTGCAAGAACTTCAAGAACTACCCAAAGGGTCCCCACTTCCAGAAAATCTTCGAGATTCTCGGGGACGGGATGGTGAACACCGACCACGACCTCTGGGAGCTTCACCGGAAGACCACCATGCCCCTCATGAACCACCCGGACTGCCGCGCTCACTTGGAGAAAACGGTGTCGGATAAGATCCGACACGGGCTGTTCCCGCTTCTCGAGCATCACGTGCAGAAGCGGGACCCCTGCGGGTTGAAGCAAGTTTTCCGACGGATATCCTTTGACATCGCCTGCACCCAGTTTCTGGACAAGGACCCTTGCAGCCTTGGCGTTGGCGGGGACGACCACCCCTTTCTGACGGCGGTGCGGGAGGCGGTCAACGCAATTCTGTACAGACATGTTCTCCCGGAGTGGTGTTGGAAGCTGCAGAAATGGGTGGTAGGAGTTGATAGAGAGGAGAAGCTGAGGCAAGCATGGCGGACTTCTGACGACTACATAAACCCGATCCTTTCGGACAAAATACAGCAGCAAAACGACGACGGATCCAATGAGTTCAGCATGTTGCGGTCGCACATGAATGCCTTCCAAGGAATGGGTTTTAAATTTCTAAGAGACAACGTCCTCACCTTGATTCTTGCCGGCTCAGATACTACCGGTACGTATGTTAGTTTATTTAGAAGTTAGAACTAATTAATTGTCGAATAAGTTTAGAATGATCTGTCCCTATCCCAACTGAGAATTTAAATAAGATTGGAAAGGAGCTTTATTTCGTAAAAAAATCTCAAAGATGAGTATGACGTTGATATATCAAGTAAAACTATTTTGGCGCTAGAAATTACTTCAAATAAGACTAAAACTATTACAAAAATTTAAAATAAGATTTACTATATTTTGCTTTTCAAAATAGGACCATATTAGTCCTATTGAAAACATACCTATTTTTTCATTTCATTCTTACCCTTCCTTTAAATATGAGTTAATTAAATGTTTAGTTCATAATAAATTCGAAAAACATTCAAAAATTTGTAGAAAAATAATTAAAAAATTTATAAAAAAATTAAATTTTTTTTTATGTTTCTAAAAAATTAATAAAAAATAGTAAAACTCCATAAAAAACTTAAAAAAAATATGAATACCTTTCCCACCGCCTGTACTACCTCCCTGCACCACCATCTCCGGCCGGCGAAAAAAATGTCATTTTTTCTAAAAACTGTCATTTTCTGAAAATGCCCAAAACATGACATATTTCTCTTTGAGAATGACAACATTTTCATTGTTTTCTGCCATAAATATGGCATTCATAATGAACTTGGCATTTTCCCCCTGGTGACTGGAGGTGGTGGTGCAGAGGCGGCGTTGAATTTTATTTTATTATTTTGAGTTTTTATTTTTTTAAAAAAAATTATTTTTTTTTATTTTTTGAAAAGAAAAATAACTAAAATTTTATTATCGAAGTATTTTTATTAAATTTTTAGTATTTTTTACGAATTTTTATTATTTTTATTACTTTATTATGAATTAAAATATTTTAATAGCTATAAGGGTATATTTGTCCAAGACACACATAATTAGTCCTATGAAAACATAATTTATTTTTTGGTCCTATTTGTGCAAAGTGAGTGACTTTTAGTCTTATTTTGATAATTAACCCTTTTAACGCCCCAAAATATTGGAAATACATATAGTAAAATCAATATTTTATACTTTCTTTGTCCTAAAATGATGGTCCTATATTTCCTACTTAGGATGTCTCAAAATGGTTGTCATATTTTCCTTTTGGATAAAGAAACTAAATGGAGTGGGCATTAAAATAAAGGTTATATGGGTCATTCTACTACTCTTTCGTAATATTTGAGCGCAAAAAGTATAAGATCATCAATTTGGGACGGAAGGAGTATCATTTATTTCTCTTTGATGTTAAATGGTGTGAGTTTTCAGTTATTTTGTATTAATAATGTCCAACATAATGTCTAGATCTTGGTACTGTATTAAACATTATGAATTAAAAGTAACTAAAAATAAACACGCCATGGGAAAATGAGAGAGATAAATGACATTAATTAAGTTATATGTCTATCTTCTCATGACACAAACACACTTTCGGCACTTTTGTATTGAAGATGTTTTGAATCCATTCGTACGTTGATTACTAAAGAAACTTTCTTAAATAGGACTAAATCATACGAAGTACTATGTATTTAAAGTCCACAAATACAACCACCTTATTTTTTCCCTAAAATATGACTCATTCACAATTAATTATGTGTCTACTTTGATTTGACACAATTATTAATAAAGTGGTTGAAAAGTTAAAAGTCGCGGTTGAACTTTGAGTGTAATAAAGTGAAATGTTGTATACTACATATTTGTTTCCAAATAAGAAAATGTAACACTTATATTGGGACAATCCAAAAAGGAAAATAAAGTGCAACAGAGTGAGCTATATAGCATGTTATTTATTTATTTATTTATTTATTTATTTATTTCTAACAAGATTTTTATAATTGAACTGGTGTTGGGTACATGCTTATATGCTTCTCCCAAATAAAATGAACGAACGAACGGACGGGGTTGGCTGCAGGCTCAACACTAACTTGGTTGTTTTGGTTGCTTGCCAAGAACCGGTCGGTTGAAGCAAAGATCTTGGACGAGATTCGTCGCCATCGAAGTACAAACAAGGAGGAGGAGGAGGAGGAGGAGGGAGAAGAAGATATTAATATGATTATATTCAAGGCAGAAGAATGTCAGAAATTAACCTACCTCCATGCGGCCGTGTGTGAATCCCTCAGGTTGTTTCCATCTGTACCTTTGAATCATAAGATGCCTACAGAGAAAGACGTTCTCCCCAGTGGGCACACCGTCAAACCCAACTCCAAAATCATAATGCCCTTCTATTCCACGGGGAGGATGGTTTCTGTGTGGGGAGAAGACTGCATGGAGTTCAAGCCCGAGAGGTGGATTTCACCCGCCACAGGTGGAATCCAGCATCAACCATCCTATAAGTTCCCGGCCTTTAACGCCGGCCCCAGGAGTTGTATTGGCAGGGATATGGCTTTCACGGTCATCAAAATGATTGCGGCTACCATACTCTGCCACTATCACTATGAGCTCCTGGCTCATGATCGTCCAGTTGAGATTTCCGAATCCATCCTTCTTGAAATGAAGGATGATCTCAAGGTCGTCTTCACCTATCGGTAGTTTCCTAGTTACTTAGTTCCTTAATTAGTTGGCCGGCTTGTATATTCACCATGCCCGCCGCTCGACCATTTTATTCGGATATCCATCATCAATCATGTCCACTTTTATATACTTTGCATGTGCAGGCCGGCTAGGCCAAGCCGGGGTGCTTCAAATTGAAGTACTTCCAACTCCATTGGCATGTACTTCCACTATTTATTTATTTCTGAACTAAGCGAATAATAAATCAACCCTCTCCTCACCCATACTTTGAAACACAATGATTACTTATATGCCTTATTATTAAATGCCCGTATTATCTTGTAACACCGCCCCCAAGTATTTGTACTTTATCAAATTATGTATTGAACCCTGAGAAATGTATAAAAGCATTTTTACGTGATTGTAAATTTTTATCATTTCTTTTACGTGAATAGTAAAATTAACGTGGGGCACACACCGGATGTGGGGCCGCCCGATATTATCGGGACCACATATTATATTAATCTTGGACTAGATAATATGTATATGGTGGTGGATATCCTAATTGTGCCATGGCAATGGCACGGGGTTGACCGGTTGGTCAAACAGGGCCAAATTATCAGTATCGGCAATTTATCAGATAACAGCCCAAAAAGGGATTTCGGAGACTTCTAAATTAAAATTGGAGAATGCATATTGATTCTAAGGTCCGATAAGGATTGGGAACAAGTGTTATATATTTTTTGACCCGATAAAATAAAATATAGTTAAAGCAGTCCGGAAAATACAACTTTCGGGACCGATTGTACACTTGGGGACATAAATGGATGACCTCCCACTTGAGTGGGGGCCACCCCCACGAATTTGGTGCTGCAAATGTCAAGGGGAGCCGCACTTGACCTGGAGAAGCATGGAAGAATTGATTGGAAGACCAATCAATAGGAAGGCGGACCTCACCTTTGACATTATTTTGGAGAAATGCCAAAAAGGCATTCTCAATCATCAACCTAACCCTCCAGCTCGTCCAACACATCTATCTTTGAGATAGAAGCTCTGCAAACACTTCACAACATCCACCATTCACGAACATGAGCTAAGGAGGAAGAAGGAGGGGAAAAGAGAAGAGAAAAATTGACTTTGGAGAGGAAAACTTGTGTTTAACAAGGTAATGACTCCATTAATCCCATTTCTTTTTCTTCAATCCTCTTATATGATTATTCAATCATATTTCACACCCTAGTATTGTTCTACATGTTTGGAAGTGTAGAATGAGGGGTTGGAAGGTAGTTCTAAGTCCAAGAACGGACTTAGAAGCCAAAGTGACCGGTTCGCCGGAAAATAACCTTTTTGAGGTTATTTGTATTACTATGTGTTTTATGATGATAAAACCTTGTTAGTAACTTGTCTAAGGTATTCAAGGAACTTTCACGGAGTTGAAAGGGTCGCCGGAGTTGTCGCCGGTGTTCGTTGAAGTTCGCTGGAGTTTCGCCGAAGCTAAATCGGGAAGGCTAGAACTTCATAAGCTTCATTAAGGTGAGAAGACGGCTTTATGCTTTATAACTTTTGTGTGAGACATGAGATTACCTAAAGTAATCAAGGATATGTTTTATGGAATGATTAAAGATAACCAAGTGTTTGCTTATGCCATGATTATACATAAAGTATAGTTGAAAAGCATGTTATGTAGGTTTGGTGATTAAAAATGTGATAACTTAATATGTATGATGTTCCAGGGGTCCAAAATGGTATTTTTGGATCAATCACGTAAAGAAGTACATGTGTATAAAATTTCACGTTAATCGGACTCCGTTTGGGCGGTCAAACGGGCGTTGACCGCCAAGTCATCTACTATACCCGATCGGGTATTGGCAAATACCCGACCGGGTATTTGCTGAAAATTTGCCACATGGGCTACTGTCTTCTATACCCGATCGAGTATGGGTAGGTACTCGATCGAGTATACACAAAAAATTGGCCTTACGGGCTACTGTCTCCTATACTCGACCGAGTATAGGTGGGTACTCAATCATGTATTGGGTTATGCTCAAAACAGGTAGTTTTTGAGCGGGTTAATGTGGGCCGTTCAAATGGGACCCGCCCACGTTGGTTCCTAAGGATGGTTATATGACTATAGGGCTGGTATTGTCCATAGTTAAAGGAACAAAAGGTTAGCCATATCCAGGTTAGGGTTTGGTAAGGATTAAGTTTGGGGTTGAGTATCCCCGGGACATTAAATGATCCTGAAACTCGGTTGGGGTTGAGCATCCCCGGGACTATAAATGATCCTGAAACTCGGTTGGGGTTGAGCATCCCCAGGACTATAAATGATCCTGAAACTCGGTTGGGTTTGAGCATCCCCGGGACAATAAATGATCCTGAAACTCGATTGGGGTTGAGTATCCCCGGGACTGTAAATGATCCTGAAACTCGGTTGGGGTTTAGTATCCCCGGGACGGTAAATGATCCTGAAACTCGGTTGGGGTTGAGTATCCCCAGGATGCTAAATGCTCCCAAAACTCGGTAGGATATTATGAATGTAGAATGTAGCTTGTGAGCTAGGCATTCGGGAAAGGAGTGAGAAAGGCCAGGTAAGAACTTTATCTCTAAAAGACTCTTTGAATGAAATGACCTACGGGTCGAGTATTTTACAAATATATATACAGTATGTATCATCGGATGGATGAGTCATATATATATATGTATATATATATATATATATATATATATGTATATATATATATATGTATATATATATATGTATATATATATATATGTATATATGTATATGTATATATATATATGTGTATATATGTATCACCCTATTTTTGGGTCTCGTGTCTGAAACATTAGTTATTCTTCATATAGTATGCTTGTCACTAGTACTTCTATGGAGTACTAACCCCTCCGGGGGGGGCCCTCACACTTTTCAGGTTGAGGCTAGAGTCCTACTACCTGCACCTTTGCCTAGGGTGATTGATCAAGAAGGAAGACGTGGTTCGTGCTTCCATTCTTATTTCAAATTTATAAACTGCTCATGGATTTTCGAATAATGTTTTCTTTAAAACAGTTGGGGGCATGCGTGCCTGTGTTTGCCACGTGTGGCTAAGTATTAAACATATTATTATTTCCGCATTTGTTGATTATGATATTGATGTTGATTGTATGTGTTTACTAATCGGTTTGGAAAGCTCCATAAGGCGTGGGTGAAGAACATCGGGTGGAAAGCTCTCGGGGAACAAGGAGATGGTGCCAGAAATAAATTTATATTCAAGTCCCAAACCAAGAAGCATACTTTGAAGTAATTCTCTATCAGTCATAGGGGAATTTATAGCAGCTAATGCATCAGTCAGATTTTTAATTTCTCGTAAATAATGCTCCATGGATTGGTTTTCTTTCTTCTTAGTATTAGATAGTAAACGTTTGAGTTCCATGACTCTAGGTAAACTGACCGACATAAAACGTGATTGCAAACGCTCCCATATACTAGAGGAATGTTTAATATCGTACACATTAGTTAATACATCCCGAGATAAAGTAGCAAACAACAAAGAATGAATTGTTTGATCAATACGAAGCCTGTGATAATAGTTCGTATTAACGATGTGATGATTATTAAAATCCATAATATACATGAGAGGTATCTCAATGGAGCCATCAATTATGCCAAAAAGTCCTTGAGAAACGAGAAATGACTCAAACTGAGTGCGTCATGTAAGGTAATCCTCAACAGCCTTAAGCTTGATTGTCACGATTTGCCCAACATTAGCAATTCCATGACATACTGTCTGAGCTACCGCTGCCATAGAAGAGTCGAATAAGGGGTTGTCCTGCTGTGGCTAAGTCACGCCTAGAGAACCAGCAAAGGAGGACCCAAAAAATGGAGAACCAGGCAGCTGTGCTAGATGAGGAACCATCGGAGGAGCAAGGGGAGTCACCGACGTCCACGGAAACTGAGGCGGCAGGGAGCTGAAGAGGGAATACGACGGCTCAGCCGTGTATGGACCAACAGAAAGGGAGGAGAATATTGGATCAGATGGTTGTAGAGGCATGGAGAAGCCCACCTGATCAACCGTGTGTTGCGGCAGGGATGGATGTCAAACCGGACGAGAGGGCTGCGGTTGGGTGCGATCCAGAGGGGCGGAAGTCGTGACCGTCGAGGAAGAGTCAGGTGCAACACTAAAACCTACCACTGTTGGGACTGAAATCGGCGGCGTAGGAGGAGCTGAAGTCAGTGGCGCCTTCTTTTTCTGCTTATTACAAAATTCAACCTTACTTTTTCTGCTTATTACAAAATTCAACGGGCGAAATCAAAAGTTACGTGTTTGGTTAAAAAGCTGGTTGATAAGCCTGATAAGCCGAAAAAAGGGGTCAGGAAACGGGCTCACAGTAGTATTGTAATATTTAAATTAAGAACTAAAGCAAACATATACTCCCTCCGTATTTGAAAATACTTCCAACTTTCCCTTTTCGTCCGTCCCAAAAAAAACTTCTCTTTCCTTTTTTGGCAAAGAATTTGTGGTTCACATCATTTCTCTCCTCTGCAGAACTCTCCACCACACAATTCCCACTTTCTTAATCCGTGTGCCACTTTATTTTGGAAGTAAATTATGGGACGGAGGTAGTATCAGAGGTAGAGGACATTCAGCATGAGTGGGTAGACCACCATCTATTAGCGAGATAGACGGGTACACGCCCATTTGGTAACTGTCAAATTAAT
>CAMAPE010000017.1:10112500-10315000 GCA_945859875.1 Cuscuta europaea | reverse complement strand
GTGCTTTCTTACAGATTCGCCAAGGTACTCATTCTGCATCCTTGGATCTCTTAAATCGTTAGCATCAAATCATCTCTGTTATCTACTCCTCTTCCTTGTTAATTTGTAAATACTTCGAACTGCTACTTCAAATGGAGTTGGGAAACAACAAAACTTAATTGCAATAGCCCAATTCACAGCATTCCTTTCCTACACAAAAATTCTTAACAACAGTTTAATCTTCGCTCATAATATGTTCGACAAAATGCTTAAACCACTGTTTCAAACAAATGATTCAGTTCTTTTACAAAATGCCTTAAGCCCTTAACCGTTTTTATGATTTAGGATAATTATATCTTGGATTTCTATCACACTCAAACCTTTAAGAAAGAACTAATGTTTATTATATTAAATATGGATAACAGTTTCACTAAACACTTTACAGTAACATTAGACACTTGCTTAGTGTATCCTCTTCCAATAGAATACCTTAATATGCTTGCTTAACACTATAATGAAAAACTAAACAATCATTACACGTTACTTTCATATTTTGCGGGATTTCTTCATCTCCAAATCAAACGGATGTTATAATTATAAACTCTCAATTCATTTTGGTCTTTGATGCACTTACATTTTTAAATTTAGGCCAATGAAATGTTAAACAATTCAACTTTTTCTAAGATGGTTCTTCTCACATTGGTGTGTGATACCCTTAATTCAAACTGCATTAATGAAATGGGAATCTGGTGCATGTTATTTGATTATGGACAGGGTGTCCTATTATGGTCCCCTACAAAACATTTGGAGGGAAAACAATCAATTGCTCTTAAAAAATTGCAGACACTTTGCATTAGGGTCTGTGATTGTTTTATTTAGCATTTCTTGGGTGGTGAGTGAGTGGAGTTTTAAACAAACACCTTAGCCTAGCAGCAGCCACTACTGTTATAAAAAAAGGCTCTGTAACATATTGACAACAAGCATTTGTTAATTGAAGTGGCATTTTGACAAACATTTGGTGGGCATAGATATATAGTGTGCAGATTAGTTTAATAAATGAAGCGTATGATGGTAATTTAAATTAGATGAAAAAGAGAGTGATAAGGAATTGCAGCCAACAAACATAAACAACTTCTTAATTTCTAAACTGAAATATCAGTTATGAACGAGGGAGTTTATAATTATAACATCCATTTGATTTAGAGATGAAGTAATCCTCCCAAAAATGAAAGTGACGTGTAATGATTGTTTAGTTTTTATTAGTGTCAAGCAAGTATTTTAAGGTGTTCTATTGGAAGAGGATATACTCCATGTTACTGTTAGGGATTTAATCTTTTACATTAAAGGTACTTTTCTAAACAGAATTTGAGGTAGGACAGGTCCCCTCTAGCCTTTTCAAATAATCCTAGAATTTGAAAACATGAGGGATTCACCTCATTGCCATTCACCACTAACTTCTGTTAATATAACAAATATTATGACCTATTCATGAAAAAATTGAGTAATAGCAAGGAACACTATCAGATCACAGACACATGCAAAGAAATTTGCTGACGCAACCTTCTTACTGAAACATAAAAGATGAAACAGAATTCAAAAACAAAATTTGAAACAATCAAGGTCTTTTTGGTGGCCTTATTTTTTATTTTATTTATCCTTAGAGGCTTTTGATTTGTTCCTTAGAGGAATATGTATGTCACTAAGCACTTTTGCTTTCAGAAAATCAACATATATTCAGTCACTGTAGCCAACATGACCTTACTTTCTTACAAGTGGCCTGTTTACCAAGGTCCAGATTCACCATATTCATTTTGATATTTTGATAACTGCTTCTTCACTACACAAGAAGCCATGCAAAATACTTAATACATCAGAATTCATGATAATAAATAGGTTTTTTCGTATATATGTATATCAGATAGACGAGCAGACCTTAAAACTCCCTGCAATATCTTAATTTAACATAATCAAAATATACATCTTTACAACCGCAAGAGTTGGGGTTTAGTTGTAGGAATTAGAGAAAATGTCAAGAAATTTGAGATATACAAAACAAGGGGATTTAAAATGAAAAGATAAAAATTAGTTAATCAACTTTAAAAGCCACTTCAGTTAAGGAATGCTTGCAGTCGATATGTTACACTCATTCTCTTTCTTTTAAGCATTAGAATGCATTTAATCTAGCAAAATTACTACTATGACAAAGAAAATAACTAATTACTTTGTAAAGTAAATTCTCTTTCTTTCCAATAAACATACTATCTACTAATTCTTAATAATTATAACAACTTTAATAATTGTTCAAGGGCTTCATTTGATTTTTTTAACATATGTTAAAATAGCTTACATTGATAAAGACATATACAAATTTACCACTTAAAAAAAGTAATGCACCTGAACTTAGGTGTTTTTGTTCTATAGTTCTTCTCTGATGCTTTTTCCTCAGGAGGATGCTAAAGTGTGTATTTATAACTAATTTCAATATTTCTTACTTCATGAGAAATTTCTCAACCCCTTCAAAAAAAGTTTTATAGATTGCCACCTATACACCTGTAAATTTCAGAAGAGAGTCCGTATGTGTAAACTCAACTTAACAATTTCAAATTTCATTTCAAAAAGAATACACTACTTAAAGTCTTACACCAACAAAGTGTTTGTCAAAATGCCACTTCAGTTAACAAATGCTTGCAGTAGTTATGTTACACTGCATATTTTATGAAAACTAAACAATAACGAAAAAAATGTCAAACAAGTGTAAGAAAAGAACCTTATTCCAAAAGGTCCATACGATAACCTACAAACAAAAATTCAAACACTAAAAATTATAAAAGTTACAAAGCATGTATATATCAGAGTGATTGCACAAAAATTAAGATACTAATTACACAACTAATAAGAAAATTAGTGCATTATTCCACGTAGTGCATAGCCCGCTAGGGTAGGATGTCTTCACCAATATACCAACATGCTCTTTTAGAATTCTAATCTTCTTCAATATGATTTTTGATACAAAAGTCAATTCCTTTAAAATATTTTTTAGATTTTACTTAAGTTTGTACTTTTCTATCAATATGATAATATCAAAACAACAACTATAACGATAAAAAGACCCACATCTTTCAATATAGCTCAATCACTCTACCATTCAATCAACGACATTTACACATGAAGAAACTAAACATTTTGACATTGTCATTTTCAATAGGTACCTACAACGAAGAGTTACAAGTTCGATATAAAGGTCAGTTTCTTTCCTTATCTTTACAAATACAACCCTACATACACATTTAAATTCAATATGTGAATATTGTTTGCAGCATTGCTTCCTAATAATCCTAATTTTTACAACCAGGACACCGTATTCATACCATAAACCATAAGATAAAACCACCAAAATCTGGACCTTGGTCCCTAGACCTCCCAATTGTTTTAGATAAATAACACCATACAACAATGGAAATTGGGGAGTGTTCATCGAATAACACCAAAATACAGGAACGCCGCCAAAACCGAAACTTTAGGTGAAGGCTACGAAATTTTGAAAAGAACTTGCACCAAAAAACAAAAAACAATAATAATGCAGATCATACAGGTTATTTACCTCTTCCTAATATTAATTCAAACCTTTGATAAATTACTAATTTTTAACCCTAACTAACTTCTTCATTCTCTTATAATCATACACCCAACAATAAAAACAATTAAATCTATATCAATTCTATTGCTCCAAATATACTTGATGTTACTAATATCACATATACCCACATATCAAATACAACAAAACATGATCACTATATGATATTGTATATCACAGATACATCAATCGTATATAAATATTGTGACCTACCTTTTTCCTTAAACAAAATTCGTAATTGTTCCTTCTGTGATGCCAGACGTATACAGTTTGAATCATTAGGGTTTTGTTGTTGTCAAGGTCAAGTTGTTCTTGCATCCAATGAAATGCCTTCTGCCCTAAGGGATCTTTTTATTGGCAAAAATACTCAAGCCAGACAATTTCAAGCCTCTGTTAGGACGTATAACAATACATTTGCGTTCACTTCTATAGGTATTTATAACTACGCTAGAGATTTGTGCCGTAGAAACAAAGGGATATATACATTCAAAGTCCAAGGACAAATCTATCATTACATCGATGACTTAATCCCAGATTCTTCCCAACCCCACAATCTCCAAATGTACTTTTTTGACACAGATCACCAAATTTCAAACCGTCTGGCAAGCTGCGATAGGTTAGATAAAGAAACTGTGAGCACTATAGTCCAAATTCTAACATCTAATCCATATGCCCAGTTCTTCAAACGCCTAGGTGATGTATCTTGTGAAACTGAATTTAGCATCACCTTAAATTCAGATGCTAATTTAGATCAGAGAGTCTATAACACCCCTTCTGTTTCTCAAGTAGCTGCACTTTGGATTGATGACTCTTATGAGGATATACCAAGGAAGAGACACATTAGAGTTTATGCTCATAGTGGTCAATCTAAAAACATCCAATATTATTATGGATGTTACGATCCTTTACAATATCCTCTATTGTTTCCCAAAGGTGACATTGGTTGGCATGAAGGCATCGAAAAAGTTACTCAAAAAGGTGGAATTATCAACCACAACACAACAAGTCTACAATCTGTAACAACAAGTATCAATTTAATAAACAATCCTGATGATCTTATCCAAGAAGAGGAAAGGAACTTTCAACAAAGTCGAAAAAGAAAGACAGTTTCTTGTAGAGAATATTATTCCTACAAGCTTCAAATACGCCTTAGCGATAGGGGTATGTTGTTACACACTGGAAGATTACTGCAACAATTTATTGTTGATATCTACGTAAAAATAGAAACGCAAAGACTAGATTACTATAGGCTTCGCCAACATGAGTTGAGATCAGAGACATACCACAGAATTGTTGATAGTATGAATATCGGAATGGTATATGGTAAAGATGTTGGACGAAGAATCATTTTACCAGCTTCTTTTATAGGTGGACCTCGAGACATGCGAAAACGATATCTCGATGCTATGGCTATAGTTCAACAATTTGGAAAACCTGATATATTCTTAACAATGACTTGCAATCCAAATTGGCCAGAAATAAAAGAAGTACTTCAACATGTTGATGAGGCACAAAATAGACCAGACATAGTTGCTCGAATATTTCACGCTAGATTACAAGAGTTAAAGAATGATATTGTCAAGAAAAAGTTTTTTGGTGAGGTTGCCGCATATATATACGTCATTGAGTTCCAAAAGCGTGGTTTACCACATGCACATTTTCTCATCATATTAACACCTAATTCTAAAATATCTCAACCGAAACTTTGTGATGACTTCATTTCTGCTGAGATACCTTCCAAAGAAAATCAACCACGATTGTACGATCTCGTTAAAAAACACATGATTCATGGACCCTGTGGTTCCCTAAACCTAAAATGTCCTTGTATGATCCAAAAACAAAAACACCTTCCTCTATCTTGCAAAAACAATTACCCTCGTCCTTACTGTACCAAAACTATGTTTGACAAAGATTCATTCCCAATCTATCGCAGACGCCAAAATGATATGGTAGTTGACATCAAAGGAATTTCACTTGACAACTCATGGGTAGTACCCTATAACCCACAATTACTACTCAAATATGATTGTCATATTAATGTAGAGCTATGTGCTACTATAAAGTCTGTGAAGTACTTATATAAGTACGTGTACAAGGGACATGACAGGATGAGTCTGAGCTTAACGGATTGTGATGGTGGGGGCGAGATAGATGAAATACAAGATTTTCAAAAAGCCCGATGGGTTTCAGCGCCAGAAGCCGCTTGGAGAATATTTTCGTTTCAAATAGCAGAGATGAATCCCTCCGTTTTCCAATTGCAAGTGCACTTGGAAAATTTTCAATACATAAACTTCTGTGGCGGTCAAAAAATTACAACCATACTAAAAGATGATACTCAATCAAGAACCATGTTAACAGAGTACTTTAAAATGAATTCTACAAATGTGGTTGTGAAGACACTCAATCTTTTATATATACAATTTCCGGAATATTTTGTTTGGTCCACCACTACCAGATCTTGGACACAACGTAAAAGCAAACATGTCATTGGCAGAGTTGTAAATGTAAATCCCGCAGACAGTGAGCGTTATTACTTGCGAATTTTGCTTCAAAATGTAAGAGCACCAACCTCATTTGATGATCTAAAAGTAGTTGATGGTTTTAGAACATCTACTTTTAGAGAAGCAGCAGAAAAGTTTAGGCTTTTAACTGGAAATTCATCAATTGAAGCTGGCTTAAGTGAGGCAATTACCTATCAACTACCACAAAGTCTGCGTAATTTGTTTGCAACCATATTGATTTTCTGTACAGTTCCGGATCCGAGAGATTTGTGGCAGAAATTTAAGGCTTACTTATGTGACGACTTCAATAGAACGGGTTTATACAACCAGCAAGAGATTGAATCAATTGTATTACGTTTAATAGGTGAGATCTTAGAGAAATTCGGAAAATCTTTGGATGAATATCAATTGGTCGATTTCGAATTATCTTCATCATCGATGGAAAAGTATAGTCGAGAATTACGAACTGAGTGTTGTATTAAGGTAACAGACACTGATCTTCAAAGTATCACTAAATTCAATGTAGAACAAAAATATGCATTTGAAACAATCATGGAGAGCATATTGAATCAATTAGGAGCAGTTTACTTTGTGGATGGTCCAGGTGGCATAGGAAAAACCTATCTCTATAGAACATTGCTCACGACTGTAAGATCTAAACAATGGATCGCACTTGCAACAGCAACTTCTGGCATTGCAGCTTCCATTCTTCCAGGTGGTCGTACTGCACACTCCAGATTCAAATTGCCTATAGATGGAGAAAATAAGTGTGTTTGCAATGTTGGAAAACAAAGTGCGGAAGCTCATCTACTTAAACAAGCAAAATTAATTATATGGGATGAGGTCTCCATGGCTCACCGGAAACTTATCGAAGCGCTTGACATAACCCTTAGAGATCTAATGGGTTCTGACAACATATTTGGTGGAAAAGTAATTGTATTTGGGGGAGATTTAAGACAAACTCTTCCGGTAGTTCGCTCTGGAAAAAAGGAGGACTTCATTGATGCATGCTTAGTGAAATCGTTGACCGTGTGGCCTCAAATTATTCGATTATCACTTGTGCAAAATATGAGGGCTCTAACGGATCCACAATTTTGTGACTATTTAATGAAGGTAGGAAATGGATCACTACAACCAAGCTTAAACAACACAATAAAAATACCATCACATTTCATTGTTTCATGTTCCAAAAATCAAGATCCATTAATGTGTTTAATTGATTCAGTTTATCCCAACCTATTTGTATTTCACCAAGATCCATATTTGTTGATGGGAAGGGCAATTTTAACAACAAAAAATGAATTTGTAGATGAGATCAACACAAATATCATTTCACGCTTCCAAGGAGAGTCCAAAACTTTTTTGAGTTATGATGAACCAATAGATTCAAGATACCTAAATTGCCAAGACTACTTACATACATTAACATTCGCTGGAATGCCACCACACTCTTTAACACTCAAGAAACATTGCCCAATCATTCTATTGAGAAACATAAATCCAACTGAAGGATTGTGTAATGGAACACGATTAATATGTGATTCTTTTGGTGATCATATAATCAGCTGTTACATTGCAATTGGTGAACACAAAGGAAAACACGTATTCATTCCCCGAATTCCACTAGAGACATCTAAAGATGAAAAATGTTCTATCCCCTTCAAAAGGAATCAATTTCCAGTGAAGCTGTGCTTTGCAATGACAATTAACAAATCACAAGGTCAAACTTTAGATTTTGTTGGAATTTATTTAAAGGAACCAGTGTTTAGTCACGGACAATTATATGTTGCCATGTCAAGAGCAAAAAATGCATCATCCATAAAAATGCTTATCCTTAATAAAAACAACAATGGAGAGCCAACAAATGAAACAGAGAATATAGTGTACCAAGAAATACTCCAATACATTACACCAAATTGATATACACTTGATACTTATTAATTATGACATTGCCTACCAATAGAATTGTAAGTTTTATTTATGTAATTATGTTAGAAAATTTGTCCATTTTTTTTTGTTTGCTAAATTCAATGTATAAAGTTCCTTTATTTTTTCTTTCAGGAAAATAAAAAACATGGCTGATTCACTTTTAATAAGTGACATCACTCCTCAATTAGCTTCTTGGACTTGCAAGGTTTCAATTGTGGAAAAGCTCAACATACGTGAATCATCAAAAAGTCCAGGAAAATTGTACAAGCCGTTTGTGCTTCAAGATATTGTAGTAAGTAATAAAAGTTAAGAAATACGACATTAATGCACAATATATAAACCTAATGTCAATACATTCTATATAGGGAAACAAGGTTAAGGCCATGGCATATGGGCAAGATATTTCTGTTGTGGACCAAAGATTAGAACTGTACAAGACCTACAACATATCTAATGCATTGGTCACTGCGGTCTACCCAAATTTCAATGTTCCTGATGAACATTACAAATTTCTTTGGTCCATCAATAGAAGGACATTGATTCAAGATGTGGATGAAGAGGATAAAATAGAAGTGCAAGAAAATGCTGACATAGTTACAACACCATTTTCTCTCTTCTATAACTCCATGACTAAGAGAGAGACTATAAGTAAGTGTATAGTTCTCAAACCAAAGGTCTTTGTACTCATAATAAATACATACTTAAAAAAATTCCCTATATTATAATATTTTCAACCCTTTGCAGATGTGCTCGGTGCCATTATCTATAAACTCCCACGCGAGTTTGTTGTCACAGAGAAGAAGAAAAAACAAGCAAAGGACTTTATCTTTGTTGATGAGCAGTAAGTACACACAAAAAGTACATTGTTTTCAATTATTCGTATCCACTTAAATATACTAACTAAAGTAATATGTTTTTAGATCGCAACCAATCATTTTCACAATGTGGGATGAATGTGCTAGCATTCAAGGTGTTGAGATTCAGAAATTACTGGATGTCGGAATATATCCAATTGTTCTTGCTAAGCGTGTTGCTGTGACTACATATCAAGGTGATATTTAGATAAACTGATGTAGTTATTTACAAAATTACACATTTCCAAAAACACTAAATCAATATTGTTTCTTATAGTTATCTATTATTCATTTTACATACAAGCCTAACAATTAAAAAGTGAATATTTTGTTTTTTTATATTTTCTCACTTCATTTTCATTTCATCATTTTCATTTCATCATTACACAAATCTGACTTCAATGTTGGTGATAAAGAAGTATACATCATTTTCATTTCATCATTTTCATTTACCTCATTGCCGCAAAGGCTCCCACCTACAGTGGGGTAAGGGGGGTCGGATGTACGCAGTCTTACCCCTGTACTAAAGCACACAGAGACTATTTCCGGATGACCCATAGTGAAAATCGCGTCCAAAATTGCATGACTGACTGATGCTTCATAACAAAGAAGCGCAGACAGTTTAGTGAGCCATTTTACTTTATTCCATCATAATCTCAAGCCAAAAAATAATGAATCTTTGGCTCCATTGCAAATGA
The DNA here is from genome assembly GCA_945859875.1 of Cuscuta europaea. Classification (NCBI taxonomy): domain Eukaryota; kingdom Viridiplantae; phylum Streptophyta; class Magnoliopsida; order Solanales; family Convolvulaceae; genus Cuscuta; species Cuscuta europaea. Next base: position 10,305,405 of record CAMAPE010000017.1, on the reverse strand, counting down.
TGGAAAAATAAAGAAGTATACATGTTCAATTTTAATTAAACGTACAAGTAATCTATTAGTAACTATTGATAAGCATTGACACCCGATTTGTTTACAGGTTTTTAGTTTCTCTTGCCTTCTAGAAAACATATATTTGCACATTCTATAAAACATAGCATTAAAAATTTCACAAATTAAGCAACACAAACTCCTTCTTCCTTTCTGTGTGCATCTTAATGTATATATTTTGTCTTACATGAATTTGTTTGTTGTTTGATTTACTTTATTACTTCAATACATTAAACATATGTGCAGGACTATCTTTATCAACAAGATATGACACATGTATAGAACTATATCCTGATACCCAACATGCTATTGCACTAAAACAATGGTAATTTATACTGAATCCACTTTAACTAACTTATGTACACTATTTTGAGGTATAAAAATAGAATTTTTAAAAAGACAACTAATTGTAAAATTTCACTTAACAGGAGATCTACTAATGCTCAAGCTATTCAGAATATGAACACCGAACAAGCGTACATGTACTCACTTGTTAGGTTTGCACTACCGGAAATGCAATCTAAATCTCATGTCATTGATGTCAAGAACAGTGTTGACGAGGTAACCTATACTCCCAATGAAGAAATTGCCCTTATTTAATTTGTTGACTATAATTTGTGATAGAGAAACTTAATTAATTTTTGATATAATAGGCTAGGGTGTTTTGGATTTTGAGCACCTTACGATTTCTGGAAAACGGTTTCATTCCGTTTTACATCGGTTGCAATAGCTGCAATAAAGGAATTAACTACACGGTTGAAGGTGTTCATTTTCAATGTTTGAATTGTGGTAACATTAATGGAGTTAGCACAAAGAGGTAAATCTGAGAAGTTTAAATTTCTCATCTTTTATTGATTAAGCACAAAAATCACTATAACTAACAATTGCAGATTTCGATTGAGTGTTGAGGTATCTGATGCAACTGGGGAACTGCAAACAAATCTATTCACCAATGAAGTGTACAAGTTGCTACGGATGCTGGAAATTAACATCAATCCCGATTGCATAAACAGTGCTGACTTGAATGATAAAGTCAAGGCTCTCACTTTCATTGTTGCACTTAAAATAGTGCGTCCTAATATACATTCAAAGGCAAAAAAGAATTTCTCTGTGCTTTCTCTTTCCTTTCCAACAGATATTCGTACATGCAGTGATGCTCAGTCCACAGTTGTGCATGACAATGTGCTACCAAATTCCCCAGAAGGCAAAAGGAAGCTAATAGGAGGCGAGAACTATGACTCACAATACAAAGAAGCAAACTTGTCTAACCTCCCAACAATTGCAACAACTTCAGCCAAAAACAAAGGCAAGAAGCACCAAAAATGTTAGATCAAGCTAATTTAACTATGGGATCTTACTAATGATTATCTATGTATTTGAAACTTATAACTTTGATGCATATTAAATACTTTAATAGTTGATTACTAATAATTAGGTGTATCCTAGGTATGACCTTTGGATGTAAGCCGATATAATGTACTGCAATGTAAACTTACTACAACTTATACACTATGATAAAGTTAGAAGCACTATTATATTAATTTAATTATCCTATTAATATAATTTCTGTGGTCTTAAATTTGATTTTTTCCTTGTATCATGTACTATTATTGTGTGTGGTGCCATTTTCATAAACTCAATTTATTTCTAGACTTCATTACCATCAAGTCTTCACATTTCCTACAGGAAGTACCTTCATTATAATTTGTTGACTTTGCACATTTAGGAAAAAATATTAAATTTTGTGTCATTAAATTAGTAGCATTTCTAATGCAAATCATTCATGCAAATTTTATGAAAATTATAATCCCTTTCAAAATATATGGAAACATCCATGCATATTCTGTGTCTTTTAAATATCAATTCTACATGTATTCAAAGTGTGATTAGGAGTGTCTTTTTTACATACCAATAACATTAATAATTTATGCATGTAATTTAAAAATGTTAAGCATATCCGCATGTAGTACATACCCCACAACACATTACAACATTGTACTCCAAACACATTACATCAATCTTCAACTACTAAATTATGGTAAAAAAGTTACATACACTCTTATTAAAAACATGCCAATGTTTGAATTTAATATCACAATAAAACAATATCTTTAATCTTATGATTTTTTTTCTTGTGTCACATACATAATATTATACTTATTTGTGCCACTACCATATTTCAACTTTTACTTAACTTTTTTACTATGAATTATTCACAATAACTACGGAAACTCCAATACTCTCTAATTATTGACTTTATACATTTAATATATACATATAAAGTTACGTCTCACTAAATTAGGAGTATTCCTATACAGATAGACTACACACTAACCAAATTACATTAAATGTAAATTAAATTAAACAATGACTCGAAATATGTCAACAAGTATTATAAAAGAAGCTTTATTCCAAAAGTTCCATACAATAACCTACATGCAAAAAGTCAAAAACTAAAAATTATAAAACTTACGAGGCATGTGTATATATTATAGAGTCATTGCAGAAAAATTAAGAAACTAATTTAGACAATTAATAATAAAATGTTGGGCATTATTCGCACGTAGTGCGTAGCCCGCTAGTATATATATATATATATATATATATATATATATATATATATATATATATGTGTGTGTGTGTGTGTGTGTGTGTGTGTGAATAAACTAAACAATGCCACTATGCACGAGGGTAGAAATCCTTAAGATGTCTTAATAATTGAGTTGATATGAATCCTTAAATTCCTTGTGGATTGTTGATAAGATATTGAATAAGATAAGTATGTATTCCAAATGACTCACGGACTTTGATCATGGTCAAATGACATGATGAATGTATCTAGGTTGATATGTGGACAGTTTGGGTAGTCTTGACAAAGACTAGCCCGAGTTTATACGAAAGGATTACGTGATGGTATGTTTTATTGTAGTAATTGATTCTAGTCATATGAGGATATAGATGAGGTTATGGTAGGTGAGATGTCAATCCTCTAAATGATATATGTGTAGAATAAGTGAGGTGTGTAAAATAGTTTTAATCCTGCAAGATATGTTCTTACTCTACGCCAAAGGAATGAAGAAAGAAGCAAGGAGTGAAGATATTTATTCACATTTGTATTTTGATAATCTTGAGTTATGGTTGTGTGAAACATTTGCTTGAGTATTTTGCTTGCTAAGACATTCTGAAGCAGGATTTTGATTTTACTCGGGACGAATAAAAGGCCAAGCATGAGGGAGTTTGATCTACACTATTTCCAAGTGCATAAGTTTGCTATTTTAGTATTGTTTTTACCTCCGTCCCAATGGACTTTGCACTCCTTAAGTTAGGTGAGAAATAAAAATAGTAAAAATTGTGTGGTTCAAGATTGTGCAGAGGAGTGAGAAATGAGTAGAACCATATTATTGTTACTTTAATAGGAAAGTGGCAAAGTTTTTTGGGACAAAAAAAAAAAAGGAAAGATGGCAAAATCCAGTGGGACAGAGGGAGTGTTATTGTTTTTAATTGTTTAGTTTAGTTTTTGATGTAGTCTTTAGATTTATTTTGTAGGTTGTAATTTGTATTTTTAGTATGTACTTTGTTGCAAGTACCATGAGGGATGCAAGAACATGCATGGAAATAAATCATGGTATGAAACCCTATCGGGTTGGAATATAACCCGGTCGGATTGGAAGTGACATATGAAGCAACCTGGAAGCTACGTGCCAAAACCCGATCGGGTTGATACACAACCCGGTCGGGTTGAGTTGACATGGACTATGGAACGTGGCGAAGATCAAGAGAGTGTTGGAAATATAAGATTTGATACTTAACATGGTCGGGTTGGTACTCAACCCGGTCGGGTTGGAGTTGACATCGAACATAGCGATAACGGCGTGCTGAAGTTAAAAAGATCGTGGAAAATCAGATTTTGTTCCCAGCCCGGTCGGGTTGGTACTCAATCCGATCGGGTTGGATGTGATTTCAGCAACTTCCGATTATCTAAGGTGCCCGATCGAGTACCCTATATGTAACACCGACCCCGAGCATATTTACTTTTAGTAAATTATGTAATAAACCTTGAAAGATGATTGATGAATTTGCGTAATTGTAAATTTTTATTATTTCTTTTACGTGAATAGTAAATTGCATGTGGGGCCCACAGCGGGAATGTGGACCGCCCGATAATTCCCGAACCACATATTATATTCATCTTGGTCTAGATAATATGTATATAGTGGTAGATATCTTATTTGGGCCATAAGAAAGGCATGGCGTTGACCGGTTGGTCAAACGGGGCCCAATTACCGGTATTGGCAATTTAACGGATAACAGCCCGAAATGAGTTTCGGAGACTCCTAAATTAATGTTGGGGAATATACATCCATTCTAAATGCCCATAATTATTGGGAACACGTGATATATTTTATCCGGTCCGATAAAATAAAATATGACTAAAACAGTCCGAAAAATACAACTTTCGGGGCCGATTATACACATCGGGGCATAAGGGGATGACCTCCCACATGAGTGGGGGCCACCCCACGATTTTAGGTATCACAAATGGGCAGAAGGCAGCTGGGAGGGGCGTACATAGTGGGTAGGAAGTCTCCAAGAGACAATCCCACACCCCATGTTCCCTATCTCACTTTGATAGCTAGAGGTGATTGAATGAGTGATCCCTCCCCCCTATCCTTGAGTCATTCGGCCAGCACAAAGTAGGAGGAGCCCAAGGGAAATCAAATCTCTAGTTGGAGGAAGAGGGAAGCTAGGAAAATCCACAAGGGATAGCTTGAGTTTAAGGTAAGAACATAACTATTGTTCTTTAACTAGTTTTATGGTGTATGATTTTTAAGAAATCATATGGTGGATTAAATCATGAGTTCTACACGTTTAAAAGTGTAGAATATTGATATAAAGTGGTGGTAATTAACTTGGGAAGGTTGGCCAATCGATAGGAGTCGAAATCGCCGGAAACCGCCACTTCAAAGGAGCTAGTCGTAGTTGCAGACCACGAAAGCCGCCCGGCTTTCGTGAAAGCCGCCCGGCTTTTGCCCAGCAGGTCAGTTTTACACCTCCAATCGGCCTAGAACGGGGATTGATCGAGGGGCTTGGCAAAGGCGACTATTTCAGCACTTCATAAGGTGAGGATGGCTGACTATATTGCTTATAATTAGTGAGTTAATTTCATAAGAATGCCTAAAGTAATTAGATGGGAGTTTCATGGACTATTAAAGATTAATAATGTCTAAATGAAAATAATATGAATATGAGTAAGTGAAGCATGACATACAAATTTAGAATAATTGTGTATGATTATGTGAAATGAATGGAATGACATGTTAATGGAATTACTAAGATGACATTGTGATAAAATATCCTTTACTTCATGAATGAACTTCATGAATGGATTAAAGTGATATTTTTGATATTGAGATTAAACTATACTTGGATTGAGAAATCAATGGAAATGAAATGCAATATGGGAAATAGGAACTTGACATGTTCTAAGGTTATCCAATTAGTATCAAAATACTAGTCGGGGAATTAATATAAATAAATGATGAAATAAATCCTAAGAGGTAGGATTGTGAATAGATATGCCTTAAGTAGTCTCAAGAGATACTTAAGGATGAATGGCATGAACACTAAGGAGTGATTAGGGGTAGGCCTAAAGGCCACCTCCGGAAATTGATTCTAGGCATAGGACTTGCTTGAGAATTTGATTATGAAAATAATTAGAGTTGGACTCTAGGATGACATGGAGATGTAGTTGGGCCGAGCCCATGCCATGTAATATGATTAGCATGGAAACGTAGTTGGGCCGAGCCCTTGCCATGTATATGTGACCTCCGTGGAAACGTAGTTGGGCCGAGCCCTTGCCACGAAGTTATGGTTGGTATGGAAACGTAGTTGGGCCGAGCCCTTGCCATACAAATTTTGATATGATACATCGAGTTAGAGGATTGTATAGAGATGTGGTTGGGCCGAGCCCATGCTATACAATAAGGGCTCGATGGGACCCCACGGGGTTATCGTGACTCGCGGTCACGGGGGAATGGGAACGGTGAATTCTAAATGAATATGGGCCTACGGGCCGTCTACTTGACTTTATGTAAAGTAAGTACAGTTAAAGGTAAAAAGGGGTAACCGAGGGTTATGGCCTATAATATAATAGAACCCTAAGTCGGGGGTCTTGGAAATTAAAACGTTGATTATACTTAGTATAGTTGCTATTGTACTTGTCAAATATTTCCAAGTACTGACCTCCCCTTCACGGGGGAGGCCACCTCACAGTTTCAGGTAGGACTTGAAGGTTGCTACCGGCGCCCGTTGCTTCAGGGATTTTCAAGGGAGAAGACGTGGTTCGTGCTTCTTCTGTTTCCTGTTTTCAAAACAATTATAACAATGCTCATGGATATTGTTTTTGAATAACTATTTGGGGGCTTGTATGCCCATGTTTGCCAAAGTGTGGCTAAGACATCTTTATTAAATGCTTCCGTTGTTTTAAATGAATGATTTACATTATGCTTGTTTATGGATGTACTATGTGTGAATGGTATTCAAGACGCCTTGTATAGTATGGACGAGTTGGACTGCGGTTGACTATTCGTACTGTACGGCGGGTTGTTGACGTGTCCGGGTAGGTCCGGGGCGTGACACTATATACCCTGTCGGGTATCAGACCATACAGCTCCCAAAAGCCTATAAATACACCTCTTTCCTTCACAATAAAAACACCAATTCACATATACTTCTAAGCTCAGTCTAGATAAGTTCTTTCTTTATATTTTCATCATGCTTTGTCTCCAAATGAAGAGCTAAACTCTTCCATCTTGGTTTTGCTACTTTGAAGCTAATGAATTGTAAGTTGTGAGTTATTTTTCTTTAATCTTCTTCCTTGAATATTAATTAATTCGTATTCATATTTCATATTAATATTTTGAGCATTACTTAAAGGATCAACTAGTTTTGTTTCATATATTATTTATTACTAGAATCAATCGATTAATACGTTTGTTATTAATTCGGTTCTTTCAACGGTAGTAAACTTGGATTACTAATGCATGCGTCTCATGGTTAATAATCTATGGGGAAATAATTATATTGATTAAACCAATAAACCGATTGTGTTGATGTTATCAATCTCAATCGTTTTCATCTTAAGTTTATTGCTACTACCGGGTTAATATATGGCGCGTTTTCTATATTGACTCGGTAGTAAGTTTTATTAATGATCGCGTCTCGTTATTAATAACTAACCCCGATGAAATGGAGATGCTCATCGATTGAATATTCGAGAGGAAGATAGTTAAAGATATAACTGGGATCGACGAACATTTCATTAAGTTGATAAAAGCAAAACCAAGTCCTCATCTCTATTAATTAAACTCATATAAGTCGTTCATCTTAGTATTAATTAAATTAAATCAAATCAAACTTAAAACCCCCCTTGTTACTAGTTACATAAAAGATAAATATTCCTTTCCATGTGGATACGAACCTTACTTCGTTATAATACGTATAATCGTTGTATTGATATTTATTTTGAGCGCACATCACGACAAAGTGCATGTCAAATTTGGCGCCGTTGCCGGGGAAAGGCAAATTTTTTGTTTTATTTCAAAAAAAAAAAAAAAAAAAAAAGAAAATAAAAAAATATAAAAAAAATTACTCTTCTATTTTCTGAGCTTACATGAGTATGTGTATATGGATACACATCATCCCTAGAGAATCAAATTTCCGTCTTGGCTTCTCTAATAAAGAGTTTATCTTATGCTCAAAAGCTCAAGATGCCAAGACCTGCAACATTTGCATTTCTCACAGGCATCTTAGAGATTTTTGCACAAAGCTCCAAGAAGAATACCTTGAACAAATTGATGATGATGGTTTTCAAAGGAAAATACCTCACATGAGGTATGATCCATTCTCCAACATGTCTACGGAGGTCGGAGGACATGGTTTGGACTATCCCTACCAACATAACCACCATGCAAAACAACATGGTGCAATTCCAAAATGAGACCAAGTCTTGCATTTTAAACTTGGAAACTCAAGTGAGTCAAAGAACCGGAGCCGTGAGTAGGCTTGCAACAAGGGATTCGGGAAAATTTTCCTTTCAAATAGAACATGAGCTTAAACAGCAAACTTTTGCAATCACATTGACAAATGAGAAGGAATTGCAAAAGGAGGCTCAAAATCCAAAAGAAGAAGAAGAAAAAGACACGGAGCTCCAACTGGTCAAAGAAGAGGATAAGCTGAGGTTCAAATTTTTATCCTTGTCATTCTTTGAGGTACCTTCACCATTTCTGGAAGCTTTGAGGGAAACTCGTAAACCTGAAAAGGACAATGACATTTCTGAAATCTTCTTCAAAATTGAGGGATCGAAAAACTTTTCATTGACCATGCTAAACAATAAGTTCTTCCCCTTACTCTCATCACATGAATCAATTGAAATCTAGATATTTGATCCTGGAAAGATTTCCGAAAAGAAGAGTCGGAAAATTGAGCATTCCTATGGAAGTCCTAGGAGTGAAAATGTGAAGAAGGCGAATTATCACGATCCAAGCTTGAATGACTGAACACAATGATGACGTCGTGCCATGACGTTAAATAAAGCGCTTCTTGGGAGGCAACCCAAGCAAGGTACATAGTTCTCTTACTTTCATTTTTGTTTTAATTTCATTTTTAAGAGTATGGTGAGTGAGGAAACTAACGATGTGATGAAAATGAAGAAAAGGAACAAAAAAATGCAGGCGTGGAGGAGTTTGAAGAAGCACCCGATCGGGTAATCCATTAACCCGGTCGGGTATGTGCAAGAATGAAAGTTTTGAGGTCACTGGAACAAAAACCTGATCGGGTGCCCACGTTACCCGATCGGGTACTTAAAAAGTCCACCCAGGAGTTTCTCAACACGATCCGGTAGCTGAGGTGAAAAATTCACAAAACCCGGTCGGATTGTCTTCAAACCTGGTCGGGTTGTATTCAAATCTTGCCAAATTGGCTTCAAACCCTGTCGGATTGGCTTTAAACCCTGTCGGGTTTGCCAACATTTTTGAACCAAAAGCTCCAAAACACTCCTTTTCACCTCTTTTCATCTTGAATCTTCCAACCCACCATCCAACTTCACCCCAATCACCCCAAACCTCATAACCATATCTTTCTTTCTTCAAATCAAACCAAATCCTCCACCAAACCCAACCTTTCAAAAAAAACATCATAATCTTGTTCCCATCATCTTCATCTTACTCCGGTTTCCTCTTACTCCACATACCCTTTCATCCATAAACTCTTGGAAACCCTCACCCCTCTCCCAACCACAACCTTATTTCTTCAAAAAATAAATAAAACGATGACGAAAACAAGCATTAGGGACAGTGGTCGGTTTAGCAAAGGGGGGAGAAGACTCTTCATTATACATACGGTATTTCTTCTACACTATACATTCAAAAATAAACTGATGGATAGTGTACCCGGGGGTAGCTTATCCGAGGGGTTATTGCGGGGAATAACTAGAGAGAAGTCAGAGCAAATAAGTAAGGGAGAGAATGTATTTGAGTCTGTGAACTTGTTGTTACAATGGGAAATGGGCTGCTATTTATAGCAGCAATAAATGCTAGATAGGGACACGTGTCAGCATTCTGGTGGTCGAGGGGTCACCTCAACCGGGGTGGCACTGACACTCGCATGTGGCCGCATTAAATGCGGTGGTCGGATGTGACGTTTGTACTTGGTGCGGCGATTCAGCGCATGTGGAGAGGAGATTCTGTCGAGGAAGATACCTTCGGCTGTAGGTGACAGCCCGAAGTCTCTTCGTACCTGGGGCCTTATAGTGCCGAGGGCTCTAATTGCCGAAGGCTTGGTTCTCAAGCCTTATTTTCTTGTGATGTTTCCGAGCTCAAATTTGTAAACGGGTAGCCTTCGGCCATGTCGCCGAAGGCACCCCCCATGTGCGTATGGTGGGCTGCTTAGAGTTTTGTCTTGCTGGGCTTGGCCCATTTGGGCCCGTTTGGGCCCGTTTGGGCCTGTTGGGCCTGTGGGCCGGGGGTCCCTAGGCCATATACTTCATCAGGAGTCCCTCACTCCTTTTGCCAAAAGGTACTTCAGGGAAAATGAGTAATTGTGTTGGTGCCGGTGTTTGCTTTGTTTGTAGTTTGTAAGCCTGTGAGAGATTTGCGTTTGCGTATTTTGCCGAGGGCAGTCCCTTAGTCCCCCACATTTCGGGACTCGAAGGATTATGTCGATGTTTTGGGTAAATTTTAACATTTTGTAATTTTCCCCGTTCCCGGAGGGGTCCTCCAGTCCCCCACTCCTTGAGGCACATGTAATGTGGTGAAGAGGAGTATAGCAAGCCATGAAAGGTATTTCACTTCCTTGATGTGTTTGATGGAGAGGAACATTCTGACCTCCTTCTTCACAAAACCCCTTCTCTCGGCCGAGAGGGGCCTTCTTCTCTATTGCATAGGTTTGGAGGAAGGGTCCATCGACAAGCGGTGAGTGATGACCCTTCGGCTAATTCCTGGCATGTCCTCCGACCCCCATGCAAAAACAATGGAGTAGGCGCGGAGGGCATCCGTGATGCCGGTCTTCAAATCTTCAGGGAGCTTGGCTCCTATCCTCACGACTCTCTCCGGCTTGGCCGGATCGAGCGTGGAGTCTTCTACCTCCTCGGCCGGTTCAACCCTCGGCCTCTTCTCTTCTTCCTCTACAGTTCCGGTGATGGTGTCAACACGGAACTTAGTCTTGCTAACCTTCTTTGTCATTTGAAGGTAGCAGGCGCAGGCAAGCTTCTGGTTCCCCCTTGAGTACCCGATGCCTCCTTCAGCTGGGAATTTGAGATATATGTGCCTCATGGAGATGATAGCCTCCAGGTCCTCGAGGGCGGGGCGACCGATGATGATGTTGTGGGCACAGTCAATGTTGACGACGACGAACTCCACTTCGAGCTTGGCCATATGGAGCCCGTCACCGAAGAGTACCGGGAGGGTTATCACCCCCTCAGAATCTATTGTGTCTCCGGTGAAGCCGAACAGGGGGGTCCGGATGGGCCGAAGGGACTCTCTCTCCAGATGCAACTCCTTGAAAGTGATGAGGTACATTACGTTGACGGAGCTGCCCGTATCAACGTAAGTTCTATGGATGATGGTGTTGTTGATTTCGCTTTGGATCACCAACGCATCCCTGTGGGGAGAGGAAACCGGGGGGAGATCGGCGTTGGTGAAGATGATGGGTTCCTCTCTCAATCGTTTTACGGGGGGTATGTGAGATACCTCCCCAACGTAAAGGGATTATGCCCAATTTTTCCTTTGGCTTGTGGAGTCTCCCCCTGTGTTGCCGCCGATGATCATGTGGATATGGCGCTTCTTCTCCTGGTACTGGTGGTACTCTTCTTCCTCGTCGAGGTTCCCAATCTCGCGTTTCTTCCCCTGCGGATTTCCCAAAGGGATGGTGTTCGGGTTAACCCACTTATTGGCCTTAGGCGGGGGCCCTTGGTGATGAGGGGTCCCCTGAGGAGGAGGGCCCCTGATGAACTGAGAAAGATGGCCTGCCTGTATCAACCTCTGAATGGCTGCCTTCAGCTGATGGCAGTCGTCGGTTCTATGCCCCTGGTTACGATGGAAGCGACTTTATGGTTCATTGGGGTTGACGACATATACCTCCAGGGACGCGCGAGAATCTTGCTCTACGAGACCCCTCTCCTCGGCGAAATCGAGGATGACACTGACGGGATGTGTTAGAGGTGTCCGAGGGTGCTCCAAAAGGATGGGCTGCGCCCAGGCCTTCGGGTTTTTTTGTAACCTCCACCGGGTTTGGCTTGGCCATGCCGGGGGCAATCACCCGAGGGGACTAGTCCCTTGGATTGATGGAATGGAGCCCCCGGCCCCCGGTTGTTCCTGTCATCCTGCCTGGGGCGTTGTAGCTCAGGGTTCCGATGGGACCTCTCCACCTCCTCGGCCTCCGCATATCGGTCTCCCCGCTGGAGGGCCCTTATATAGTCACGCGTTGGCTCGATAATGAGGCTCCTGGAGAAGTTGCCGGTTCGGAGGACTGTCTGTAGGAGAGCCAGGAGGGTCCTGTCATCGGCCCCGTCGACCTTGTCTGTCTCTAGCCTCCAGCGCTCAAGGAAACCCCGAAGGGTCTCCTCCTTTTGCTGCCTTACTGTGAGTAGATGGGAGAAGTGCTTCTTGGACCGATGCCTTCCCGCAAATTGTGTCAAGAAGCGTTGGGCTAGTTCTTGCCAAGAATCAATGTTGCCTTCGGGCAGTCGGTTGAACCATTCGTATGCTGGTCCCTCCAAGGTGGAGAGAAACCAACGACACAAATATTCGTCTGAGGCCCCTACCATCATCATGCTGTTTTGGTATCTGCTGTAGTGCTCATGAGGGTCAGTTTTCTCCTCATAGGGCCTGATGGGTTGCCCTCGGTATTTTCCCGGAATTTGGGTCGCCAACACCCTTGGGGTGAATGGCGTCCTAGTCCGGAGTTGGATGATGGGTTCCCCGGAGCCCTCGGCAAATTTTCTTTACATCTCCTCCATTTTGGCCAGCATGGCCTCATATTTGGGATCTGCATGAGGGGCGGCAACAGCGATATGTGTTTGACGGGCCTCCATTTCATCAAGCTGGTGCTGGAGGGCCGCAATAATTTCGTCCCTGTGATCCTTCGGGAGGGGCTCCGCCCCCTGCGATTGAACACGGGCCGAGTGGGCCTGATTGATTTGTGTCTGACGTCATTGGCATGTAGTGGTGCCTTTCCTTTGTCTTGGGGGGGGGGGGACGCCCCTCGTTTGCCCTCAATACCGACCCCCCACTTTCTTGAGGTCTTTGGAATGCCTTACCACCGAGGCGGTCTTGGACCCCTCGGTGATCCTGCACCCCTCTGAGCCTCTCGAGGGCGGAGGTCTGAAGCCTCTCTTTGTTCGCACCTCGTTGGTCCCGGGATTGGACCTCTTGGGATGCGGTGTCTTGGACTATGACCCCCTCGTTGTTCCCTAGCCGAAGGATAGGGTTCTCGAAGGGGGGCAGAGGAGCGGGAGGAATGACGTTCTCCCCGACCTGCGGTTGAAGTGGTACTAGGGTGCCGAAGGCTCCCGAATTTTGGGTGAGCGTCTGGATGAAGGCAGAAAATGCTGATTGTACGTCAATGGTGAGGACCGGCGGGCTCACTTGATTTTCGCTCCGGTCCCTCCTTCGGGTTTCGATGCCGAGGCGGGCATCGAGAGCATTCTGCTGAAGCTGAAGGCGCAGGTCAACAACAGTCTGTTCCAACTCAGTGATGAGCCCACCCTCGGGAGCCTTGTTGGAGGATCCGGGGGCGTTGACTTCACCGAGGGCCAGGTTGTTGTCCTCAAGGTTCTTGGACTGAGCACGAGTGGTTCTTCCCATTTTGATAGGTGTTTTGAGCTGAAGGGGAGGGTTTCTTACTCGATTGTTCGACCTCTCAACGAGATCACCAAATGATGGATAATGTACCCGGGGGTAGCTTATCCGAGGGGTTATTGCGGGGAATAACTAGAGAAATGTCAGAGCAAATAAGTAAGAGAGACAATGTATTCGAGTCTGTGAACTTGTTGTTACAATGGGGAAATGGGCTGCTATTTATAGTAGCAATAAATGCTAGATAGGGACACGTGTCAGCATTCTGGTGATGGAGGGGTCACCTCAACCGGGGTGGCACTGGCACTCGCATGTGGCCGCATTAAATGCGGTGGTTGGATGTGACGTTTGTACTTGGTGCGGCGATTCAGCGCATGTGGAGAGGAGATTCTGTCGAGGAAGATGCCTTCGGCTGTAGGTGACAGCCCGAAGGCTCTTCGTACCGGGGGCCTTATAGTGCCGAGGGCTCTAATTGCCGAAGGCTTGGTTCTCAAGCCTTATTTTCCTGTGATGTTTCCGAGCTCAAATTTGTAAACGGTAGTCTTCGGCCATGTCGTCGAAGGCACCCCCTATGTGCGTATATTGGGCTGCTTAGAGTTTTGTCTTGCTGGGCTTGGCCCGTTTGGGCTTGTTGGGCCTGATTGTAGTAGTAGGAGTCTGTGGGCCGGGGGTCCTTGAGCCATATACTCCATCATAAACAAAAAAAAAATACAAAAACAAAAAAAACAAAAAAAAAAGAAAAAAAAAATAAATAAATAGAAGAAATGTCAGTTAGGTTGAAAACCCGAATGGGAAACCTAAGCAACAATGGCAAAAAAAAATGATGAGTGAGCTAGTGAGAAAAAAGAAAGAAAAAAGAGAGGCTAGGATGAAAACCCAAAAACGGGCTCCTAAGGAAAAATGAGAGAATAAGAGGAAAACATTTTTAATCCTGCAAGATCTGTTCTTACTCTATGCCAAAGGAATGAAGAAAGAAGCAAGGAGTGAAGATATTTATTCACATTTGTATTTTGATACTCTTGAGTTATGGTTGTGTGCAACATTTGCTTGAGTCTTTTGCTTGCTAAGACATTCTGAAGCTGGATTTTGATTTTACTCAGGACGAGTAAAATGCTAAGCATGGGGAGTTTGATCTGCACTATTTCCTAGTGCATAAGTTTGCTATTTTTAGTATTGTTTTATTATTGTTTTTAATTGTTTAGTTTAGTTTTTGATGTACTCTTTAGATTTATTTTGTAGGTTGTAATTTGTATTGTTAATGTGTACTTTGTTGTAAGTACCATGAGGAATGCAAAGGAGTATTACAGGTACCAAAGGAAGGCAAGAAGATACATGTAAATAAATCCTGGTATGAAACCCTATCGGGTTGGAATATAACCCGATCGGATTGGAAGTGACATATGAAGCAACCTGGAAGCAACGCGCTGAAACTCGGTCGGGTTGATACACAACCCGGTCGGGTTGATACACAACCCGGTCGGGTTGAGTTGACATGGACAATGGAACATGGCGAAGATCAAGAGAGCGTTGGAAATATACGATTTGATACTTGACCAGGTCGGGTTGGTAGTCAACCCGGTCGGATTGGAGTTGACATCGAACATAGCGACAACAACGTGCTGAAGATAAAAAGATCGTGGAAAATTAGATTTTGTTCCCAACCCGGTCGGGTTGGTACTCAACCCGATATGGTTGGATGTGTTTTCAGCAACTTCCGATTATCTAAGGTACCCGATCGGGTACTCTATTTACCCTGTCGGGTAGGGGTGGACCGGTTCCGGTTCGGGCCCGGCCGGGCCTCGGTTCAAGAAGGGGAGGCCCGGAACCGGTCCGGGTAACCCCCGGGTCCGAGCCGGGCCGGGCCTCAGTTTTTTTTTTTGGCTTTTCCTAGTTAACCCCTAACCCTCCCCCTCACCCCCAAACTAACCCTAACCACCTCAAATGGCCCAAAATACCCAGCCCAACCCAAAAACTTAAAAAAAATTCAAAAAAATAAAAAAAATAAAATTGGCCCGGCCCGGGCCCGAACCGGCTGGGCCGGTTCACCTTTTGAAGGGCCCGAGCCCGAACCGCCATCCCACCGGGCCGGTTGGCCCGATCCGGGCCCGGAACCGGTTCACCGGTCCGGGCCGGGCCCGCACAGTAGCGGGCCGGTCCGGTTCCGGGCCGGTTGGCCCGGCCCGAGTCCACCCCTACTGTCGGGTATCAGACCCTGCAACTCCCAAAAGCCTATAAATACATATCTTTCCTTTACAATAAAAACACCAATTCACATATACTTCTAAGCTCAGTCTAGATAAGTTCTTTCTTTATATTTTCATCATGTTTAGTCTCTAAATGAGGAGCTAAACTCTTCCATCTTGGTTTTGCTACTTTGAAGCTTAATGAATTGTAAGTCGTGAGTTATTTTTCTTTAATATTCTTCCTTGAATATTAATTAATTCATATTCATATTTCATATTAATATTTTGAGCATTACTTAAAGGATCAATTAGTTTTGTTTCATATATTAATTATTACTAGAATCAATCGATTAATACGCTTGTTATTAATTCGGTTCTTTCAACGGTAGTAAACTTGGATTATTAATGCATGCGTCTCATGATTAATAATCTAAGAGGAATTAATTATATTGATTAAACCAATAAACCGCTTGTGTTGAGGTTATCTTTTGTGTGTGTTGAGGTTATCAATTTCAATCGTTTTCATCTTCAGTTTATTGCTACTATCGGGTTAATATACGGCGCGTGTTCTATATTGACTCGGTAGTAAGTTTTATTAATGATCACGCCTCGTTATTAATAACTACCGTCGATGAAATGGAGATACTCCTCGATTGAGTATTCGAGAGGAATATAGTTAAAGATATAACCGGAATTGACGAACATTTCATTAAGTGGATAAAAGCCAAACCAAGTCATCTCTATTAATTAAACTCATATAAGTCGTTCATCTTAGTATTAATTATATTAAATCAAATCAAACTTAAAACCCGCCTGTTACTAGTTACATAAAAGATAATTATTCCTTTCCCTATGGATACGAACCTTACTTCGTTATACTACGTATAATCATTGTATTGATATTTATTTTGAGTGCACACCACGACAAAGTGCACGTCAGACACACGATGTGTGTAACCTCCAGATGATATTCTTATACGATACGCGAGATGTGTAACCTCTAGATGATATCTGTGTAGGATATGCGATGTGTGTAACCGCTAGATGATACTTGTGTATGAAATGCGAGGTGTGTAACATCTAAATGGTATTCGTAGGTGATACGTGAGGGGTGTAACCTCTACAATACGTGTAACTCTCCCTATGGAAATCAAGTGTATATTAGGGGGCGTAGTAACCCTACCGGTGAATATGGTATGTAAGTGTTCTATAATACAAATGGACTTATGGGTCGACTATTCGACTTGACATATATACTATACATGCGATTTGGAATGGGATAACTATAGGTTATGCTCATAGTCTATTATCACCCTATGTTTAGGGTCTTGCATTTGAAACATTGATTATATGGTGTATCGTTGTCATTGCACTTTTCAAATGCTTCAAAGTATTGAACTCCCCTTCACGTGGGAGACTGCCTCACAGTTTTCACGTAGAAGCTAGAGCTTGCTCCGTGTTTCTGTTTGCTTCGGATGATCTACGGAGAGAAGACGTGATTCGTGCTTCTTCGAGTTCTATTTTGATATAAATAAAATGATGCTCATGGAAACTATTTTAAAATATAAATGATGTGTGAGCCTGCATGCTCATGTTTTCCCTGTACGTGTGGCCTTTGAATTTAAAGGTACTTAATTTCCGTTGTGTATTTTGAAATGCTTTACTTATGATTGCTTATGGATGTACGTGTGTGAATGATATTCATGTACGCTTGGCATGGTTTCGAGTAAGGTGGACTGCGGTTTCCTTGATCGGATCGTGCGGCGGTTGTTAGGCATCCGGGCAGTCCGGGACATGACAGTTCGGGTTAAGTGCATGGTCATACACTATGCCATGAAATCTATGAGAGCATGACCTTTAATGGATGGCTAAGGAAAACAACCCATTTGACCATTCTCGCAGAGCTTGTGGGGCTTGTCATGAGAGGTCCTAATGGTAGGTGTGTGAGCACGTGGACCGTTTGCGTCAAAAAATAATTGGACAGACTCTTCACGGTCCACATCACCGCCATGATAGTCTTCTCTACTGGGGAGTATTGAAGCTCGACATCACACATAGTTTTGCTGGTGTAGTATACGGGCTTTTGAGCGTCACTTTCTTCTCTGATGAGCACCGAGTTCACGGCCCCGTGGCTTACACCGAGGTAGAGGTAGAGGGTTTTTGCCTTTCTCCGGTAATGAGAGAACCAGAGGGAAAATCTAGTAGCTTTTGAGGTCATCAAAGGCATGCTCGCACTTAGTTGTGCACTAGAATGGGAGAGCACGCTCGCCCGGTTTTGAGAGAAACCAGTTAAGCGCAACTAGCTTATCTGTGAGCCTTTTAACCTCTTTCACATTGCGGGGAGACTGCATTTGGATGATTTGCTGCACTTTTTCGGGTTGGGCTCGATTCCCCACTGGCTTATCATGTAGTCAAGGAACTTGCCACCATGAACCGCAAAGGTACACTTCTTGGGATTCAACTTGAGGTTGAACTTGTCCATGATCTTGAATATTTCTTCAAGATTCTCAGCATGTGTGCTGAATTTTTTCTTTTGACAATCATGTCGTCAATGTAAGCCTCAATTGTACTACCAAGGACGCTCTTGAAGAGCTTGGCCACCATGCATGTGTAGGTGGTACCAAAATTTTTCAAGTCAAAGGTCATGACTAGGTAGCAGACTCGTGCGTCAGACTCGTGCATGAAAATTTGATAATAGTCTCGGAAGGCTCAAGGAAGCTCATTAGTCTGCACCCTGCTGTCTCATCGACGAGTTGGTCAATGTTCGGTATGAGGTATGATGGATCCATGGGGCATGCCTTGTTCAGGCGTATGTAGTATTCTTCTTGTATTTCTTTGTTTTATTTTTATTTCTATTGAACTTTTAATATATTACCAATAACTTTATAATATCTTGACAATAGGAATAGTTCATATAATCATTAGATATTATGTTTTTTTGTAGAAAAATTATCAATAATAAAGTAATTAATAGATAAATGAAGATCTTTGTATTTTTTAGTCTCTACATATGTTCACATACATTCTAAAAAAATTATATATATTTCAATTTTTTTATTGTAGTAATATGAAACTAAATTATATAGGAATAGAATACTTGTTCATCAAAAGTTATTTTACGATAAAATGATAAAATTAAGTTGAGTCCAGAAACAATTTAATCCTGTCCACCTAGCCCGCTTAGGCGCTCAACTGACGTTTTCCACCGATTACAACGAAATCAGGACGTCCGGTCACCGCCTAGCGACTAGGTGGGCACTTAGGCCGATTTTTTTAACCATGCTGGAACCATATTAGACCGATTTTTATAACCGGGCTGCTTTGATCCCATTTTTAAAGAATCAGCACGAGTATAAATAAACCCATGCTTTTAGACATTTTAGTGGGTTTAAGGATGTTCTTAATTGGATTGAGATTTTCTGATCTAGTCTAATCTGTTTTAGTGCGGTATAATTTGATCTAGTAGATGTATGGTTTTATGTGTAAGATGTTTGATATTTTTAGACTATTAGAGATGAAGGGATTATTTTATAATTGGCCAATAAAAAACAAATGTTGATGTGCGTAGGCAGAACTCATGTTTTATAGCCAAAAGAAACATCAGGAATTTTTTTAGTGAATGCATGGATCATTTCAGAAATTAAGTCTTGAAAATGAAATTAACTTTTAAAGTGCGAGGCATAATTATTAAATGGAAACGAAGTAATGACATATATTTCTAATATCGTTTGAACTGAAAGAATAAGTAGAGATGCACTGCTTGTGACATTCCATTGGTACAAAAAGGGGAAGTTAAACTCTAAAATGTTTTAAATAGCAAAAGGAGACTTCTGGCATAGCTAACGGTATGCTAAGGATATTATGACAACACACACAAGATTTACACAGGGAAATCATCAAAGATATCAAGTCGCTGTCCGTGTTTCAAGGGCACTACCACATGAACAATAACAACAATAAATTGGTCAATAAATAAGTTTGTATTCTTGGACTTATCAGTGATGAAAACCCGCTCTTCCTTTCCCATGGTGCTGAGTCATCAGTTACAGCTTGCAGCAGAAATTGCATGGTGATCGCGGGAGTTACGACTACTGGATGATGGCTAATGATATTCAATAACATCAACCTGAACCGGCCAAGTTCTGAAATATTTGGAAGTCGATGTAATTTGGATTGATATAATCTAATAATCATATCTTTCCACTGCAAAAAAACCATGAACCGGACACATATCCATCCCTAATTGCACTGCCGAGGTCGGAAATTCTCATCAGACAGAAGAGAGCCAAGCAGACTCTCCAGTCTCTTCGCCCCCGCAGAGGGTTTAAGAAGCGTGAGATCACCCACACCATAACACGGGTGGGTTCCATTGCCGGCACACCACCCGCCCGGGATGAGCATGTCTTTACCACGGAACAGAAGGTCAGAATCGATCCTGTCAAGCACAGGGTCGTCATGGTGGAACTTTCTAGCAAAAGGGGCGTTGCTGTCAACCATCCTTTTCATGTCATCGAGGGTGAGGTAATGAGGATGCTGTTTGGGAGGGTTATCCCACGAAATGAAATGGAGGTCACTGTTGACTGTGGTGTTTTTAAACTCTTGTGCGTTACATATGACCGTGTGGAAATAACCCTCAGGGGATGATAAGAAGTTTGCATAGTACATAAGGACGGTTCGAGGTAAGTTGTCCCATCCCCATATACAAAAGTCAACGAAGGGCCGAGAGAGGACCATCCACGCAGATCCTGTAATCATGTAATAAAACAGTATCATGCTGGTTGGTCATGCTTATATCTTCAATGCCATTCACATAGGGGATCACAAACTAACTTTATCATAGGGACCCGTTTGGTGAAGAAGGTTATTTGGCTAAAATAGTTTTATCTGCTTAAGGGAAAAGCATCTTATAACATTCACTTGAGCCAAATAAGTAAATCAAAAGCTAGTTTATCATCTGATAAGGAAAAATAAGCTAGAAGTGTCTATCAAAGGGAGCCCCTAAGAAAGGAAAAAATGGTACCCTCTCAACATCAATGCCAAAATATCATAAAAGCCATCTTTAGCCTAGAGAAATGAGAGGGTGAAAGATCTATGTACCAATGAGGATGAATGCTACCAAATATACTACTTTTATCCAGGCAGAGGAAACACAAGGGTTGTCTATGTGCTAAGAAAGGGTTTACACTTTTTTTTGTAAACCTAAGAAAGCATTTCCTTCTTTGAGCTAGACAAAGAACTTTATATCTTACTCGTTTTCATGTGCTAAATAAAATAAAGGTTATAATAAGAGTAATATGTTGTTTTTACATCCCCTTATATCTTCTCCTTCTACACCGTCCTCAAATTTGTTAGTTAAACATTTGTGTTAAATTAGAGACTTACCACCATTGGCCTTGAAACATAAAAGGTCTCGCTTAGCAATGTTCTCCAGCAAAAAAGTGGACTATCAATCGACACACTCATTTAAATCTAACAATTCTAACACATTTTTTTTGGGGCAGAAAAGAGGTAAAAACTACAGGGGGGTGCTTCAAGCCAAACCTATACCCAAGGAAAGTGATGTAGATTATCACCTGTAAAGAGCTTGAAAGCAGTTGGCACGCTTCTTCTTTGTGTAATCCAGAAAACATCAGCCTTTTTTGACATATACAGCCCCGGATCTATTATAATCGGCTTTGCTCTTTGATACCTTTTATTAAGAACATAAAACCCAGAACCTAACAATTAATTAATCAATCCTTAAAACCTTCTTCCCCAAAAGAAAACAAAAAACAAAACCAAGAGGACCACTTACTCTTTCCAACCAATATTGCTTGTATGATCGATGAAATTAAGATCCCGGGGCAAATGAGAAAACGTATAAAGCAGATCTGTAATTAATCACACAAAAAAAGGAGCAGACTATTAACTAAAAATCCAGAGTTAATGTGATATTTGCACCGATTAGCAGCAACAACCATAACTGCATTACCATCTTGAGTCACTAACGGGTAATCGGAAGCACTGAGGTTGATAAACCAGTCCCAATTCCCGCCATCCTTCAACAAGATGGCGGCTGCGTGTAGGGTGTTGGCCACCATTGTGGGCCCCCGGTAGGTTACCAGATTCGCCTTACTGATCATCCTCACATTTTTCATTTCGGTGAAGATCGGGTGTTCCTGGATGTAGCTTCTCAGATCGAGCCGTTCTTCTGTCGATGATTCGGCGTCCAGGTGGACCACGTACTGGTTGTTCGGATGGTACAGAGCCTGAAGTGTGCGCTTGAGCATGTTGCCGTCGCCGGCGGAGCCGGAGATGAGGTAGGCAATTCGGGGCGGGGGAGGGAGGGTCGAAACGGGTATGGGTCGGAGCTTAGATTCGATGAAAATGGAGGCGGCGGAGGCGGAAGCATAGTATCGGTAGAGCGGCAGAAGAGGGGTGCCGTCGGAGGAAGTTAGGGTTGTAAGGAACAACAGGAATAGAAGGATTATAGAGCCTATAGCCAGAGGAAAGATCCACTTCCGCTCCATTTTATGTGGGTTCCTCACATTAAGGTAATAGTTCTTCAGCTTCTTCATATCTACCCACCAAACCCGATACACCAACAGGAAGATCAAATTTGCCAAAGTCCTTTTCTTTAATTTACAATATAAAAATACGAAAGAAAACTTCTCTCCCCACAAAGATGGAGTCTTGTAAATCAGCTATGCAATTGATCACTCAAGAACGACATTGGGAGGAATGGGCAGCTCCAAAAGCAACTCCAGTTATCTTCTTAATCCATCTGGGCGTTTTACTTTAACATATTCATTCGTGTCGGTGGGGGTAGGAGAGTATATGGCTGAATAGCAGTACGGAAGAGGGAAGGTTTTCTGGGTTTGTAGTTAAATGAAGAAACTTATTTAAAACTTCTAGAATTTCAGATCTTCCCATCCGCCCGTGACTAGATAGTCTTTATAGTAACAGTACCGATCTCATCTATTCTTTGAGTCTCTTTAAAGATTTCATGGATTCACGTTTTCAAGCCAATTTTTTTTAACTCGGAAGAAAATTCATCAAAATCAGTGATACAAATGTCGGGGAGCATTTACCATGTTTTATTAAAAAATGAATAAATGCAAATGAGAGGGGGACCAGACCAAGGTGGTAATTTCTTTAAATTGCCCTAAAACATGGTCCTATTCTAAATAAGATTAAATTAACTGTATTATATACTAAGACAATAGGACTTTAATATTTTTCCTAAAAGGGAATCACTTATAATAACTTCCTAGGAAACTAACGCGAGAGCTCAACATCTGCGGCCGTCTCCCTTGAATAAGGGTTCCAGTTTTTGTCGTTTTGTGTGCGACGTTTAGATTTAGTCTTCCTTTGGAGCGACGATTAGGTTTGCAGAGAAGGAATTGTTCGCAGGAATATCGTTAGACGTGTTGTGGCGGTCGATGGAGAAGGAGTTGCGGGAGTCAAGAGGGAGAGAAAGGGAGGCGACCAGATGGGCTGAAATTGCGGGGCAGACAGAGGTTGCGCGTCAAAGAATCAATCGAGCAATGGGCGGGAGTTGTGCCTTGTGTGTGTCAACAATCATAGCGATGGTCCGAGCTCCTCCTGAACCGCCGCCAGGGGATGAACGAGGTGCTAGGGTTCAAGATACTTGTTTTGGTTATTTAGTTTGTTTCATGTTTCGTTCTCCTCCTATTGGTTTTTATTATTTTATCATTTGGTTTCTTGTTACCGTCTATGTTGTTAGGTTTGTCAGTTTGTTTGGGAATTTAGCCTCCTTTTATGTCATTGGGGATGTTTGGATGTATGTGAACAAAGATGGTTGTGTCAAGGTCGCTGCATGGTTAGCGATTCGTGTTGCTCTTTCAGGGGTGACCGTCTCTAAGTCTCAACATAGGGTTTACAGTCGTAGTTGTCGGAGTAGTTGGTGTCAGATTTGTTTTTCCTTTGATTGATGTAATGATCCTGAAACTTATGATATTAATAGAGGCAAGTTTCCGTTAAAAGGGAATCACTTTCCGACTTCAAAAAAAAGATTAAATTTTATTTTTCACTCATAATACAATTGATTGCTCACAATTTCCCAACATAATCAGGGTAGTCAGTTGGCAGCGGTAACGAGTAGTTTGGGGGCACAAATTGAAGAGATCATCACAAGCAATAGATTCTCGAGAATGAGGAGGATGAAAACATGAACATTGAACTTGATGGAGTTTTATTCCAACTACGAGAGCTAATCTACATGAGCATGTGAAATTTAGACAGTGCAAGACAATATATTATTATTATTATTCAGGAGGCGGGTCCCTTTTTAGGGTATTTACATGATGTATTTATACACCTTAGGTTAAAATAGTTTAAGAGGAAACTGATACATTTAATGCGTTCAATCATAAATAGGAATCTTATTACGTCTAAAAAAGGAATTCT
The DNA here is from genome assembly GCA_945859875.1 of Cuscuta europaea. NCBI lineage: Eukaryota > Viridiplantae > Streptophyta > Magnoliopsida > Solanales > Convolvulaceae > Cuscuta > Cuscuta europaea. The sequence continues at coordinate 10,281,413 of CAMAPE010000017.1, read as the reverse complement.
ATAACGTCTCGATTATGGTGCAATCATTGTTCCTCAAGGTCCACATCTCTTCCGATAGTTTCCTGTTGCTGCCACATAGCTATGCTCAAATGATAGCCTGCCACGTAAGCCCTAGGGTAAGTCCGACCTTACTAGAATCCCGTCTAGGCTCGAGGTCTGCTGTCCAGACCGGTCCGATTGTGGGTTTCTTTTGCAGGCCGAGTTCCTAGTTAGGCCCAACGAGTATTATTAGTTATTAATCCTGATTAATGGACTGTTCCCGTGTAATGAGCTTTGTTCCAATTCGTTTTTGGGCCATGGTGATGACCCATGGTACCATCACGAGCCCCCTACTCTCTAAAATAAGTCGGGCTTGATTTTAGAAGAGTAACAGAGCCTTTCACGTTTGAATTTTCTCTTACGAACTGTAGCGCCATTTCACATTAAATGCGTCCATAAGGAGACACGCGCCATTTCACCTTACTAGCATCAGCACTTGAGTGCTTAAGCGGCAGTTTCCAAGCAGTTTTCAGAAGGACCCGTCACATCCATCTCTATATAAGGTGCATTTCTTCTCCAAGAAAACCTTTATGAAACATTCACTCCGCGCAATCCTTCTGCACTCTTCGGTTGCAAACCCTAGGAGGGTTAGTATCCCGTCATCCGCTTCGCAATCCTTTCTTTACATTTCAGGTCAGTCCCATGTGATCTTCTCAAACTATCCCTCTTTGTTCTGTCTTCCCCGAGGATGAGGGGTCCGGTTCTATCCGGCCCCAAATTCCAGTGGACTCTCGAGGCGTCGAGATCCATTTCTACTTATCCGCCGATTTTGCTCGTGGAGTCCTCGCAGTTCCGATTTCGGATGCCGAATTCTCGGAAGTGACTCGCCTCGCTAGGCTTTCCGTCGCTTGTTCTCTCCCTACACCTGGCAGAACATTGTAGAGCCTCCCACGCCTCTCCATTTTGGGGTTCACCTCGCATGTTTAGAGATGGGCCTTCATTTTCCTCTCCGGCCACCTCGCTCTCCTGGACATTTTGCACCATTACGGGGTCATACCGGGTCAAGTTACCCCAACCACACACTTGTTCATATCAGGTTTATTGCGCGATGTGTCTCTCTGCGGATTAAGTCATACCTAGACTTGTTCCTCACTTTCTTCCATTCCGTGAGATCTAGTGCTTCTGATACCCAGGGCTTCTTTGCGATTTCCCAGAGGGCAGGTCACCGCATGTTCGTCGCCAAATCTTATCCTGATTCCTTTAAAAGTTGGTAGTACAAGTGGGACTGGGCCACTCTAGTGAATGGCAAGCTTCCATTTGAGAACATGTGGGGAGAGCTAATCCAGAGATGGGTCATGCCAATCTTACTGGAGGGGAACAAATTGGCTGCCAAACTCATCGCTGAAGGCTCACCTTTCCTAATGGGTCATTATATAGGTGATGATGGTGTAGTGGTTCTTGAGTTTGCCCGAGGTTGGATACGCTTAGTCCTTAGTTTGTAATTTGTGACATGGTTTATTCGATTCTAACTGTAATCTTCATCTTGTACAGAGGGCGACAAGATGGTTACCCGACTGGAGAGGCTGGCGGCTAAGGCGGGTTCCACCCTTGGCTCTATGGTTCTTGTCCAGAGGGTGCAGACGAGGGGTGTAACACCGTCCCCAAATATATTTACTTTTTTGTAAATTATACTCCCCCGTCCCATTGGACTTTGCCAACTTTTCTTTTTAGGTTGTCCTAAAAAACTTTGCCACTTTCCTATTAAAGCAACTAATTTGTGGTTCTGTACATTTCTCTCTCCTCTGCACAAATCTCAATCACACAGTTTGCACTATTCTTATTTCTCACCTACTTTGCACTTGGCTATTATACCACTTCCACATTTAGTCCCTTACTTTCAGATTGTCCACATTTAGTCCGTGACCATTATTCCCTCACCACCCTCATCCTTTCGGCCAAACTTCCGTCAAATTTAATGTAGATTTTAGGTATGAAAAACCAAATTTAATGCAAAGATTGATATGAAAAACCCAACCTGATACAAAATTTAATGTAAAGACTGAATCTGAGGCTGAGAAGTGGACTAAATTTGCCGGAATTTTGGCCGGAAGGACGAGGGGTGGTGAGGGGATAATGGTCACGGACTAAATGTGGACAATCTGGAAGTAAGGGACTAAATGTGGAAGTGGTATAATAGTCATGGGACCAAAAGTGGAATTTTTTCAATAATTATTCAAAAATAATATCCATGAGCATTCTTTAAATTGTTTTCAAAACAGAAACGGATGAAGCACGAACCAAATCTTCTTCCTTCGATCTCCCCGAAGCAACGGGCGGTGGTGGCAACCTTCAAGTCCTACCTGAAACTGTGAGGTGGCCTCCCCCGTGAAGGGGAGGTAAGTACTTTGAAGCATTTGAAAAGTACAATGACAACTACACTGTATATAATCAATGTTTCAATTTCTAAGACCCTCAATCCAGGGTGATACTATATTATAGGCCGTAACCCTCGGTTACCCTATTTAAAACCTACTTACCTTATATATATAAGGTCAAGTAGTCGGCCCGTGGGCCCATGCTTACCTTATCACATCTTTTCACTATAGTAGAGTCACATTCACCGATATCATTCCATCGTGCTAGAGGCTAACTCTAGTCACTCCATTTCGTGCTAGAGGCTTCCTCTAGTCACTTTACATTATGCTAAAGGCTTCCTCTAGTCATTTCCCGTCGTGCTAGAGGCTCCCTCTAGTCACTCTCCGTTATGCTAGAGGCTTCCTCTAGTCATCTTACGTTATCCTAGAGGCTTTCTCTAGTCACCATTCAATATGCTAGAGGCTTCCTCTAGTCATATTATCAAATTCCTAAGCAACTTCTATGCCTAGAATCACTTCATATTGAGTAGCCTTTAAGGCCCACCCCTAGCTTAACTTAGCATTTACACATTTCTACCTTAAAGTATCTGTTAGGTCCCCTAGATTTTGATGAACAAGTATTGTTTTGATGATGCCACCCCTTTTTGTATAATATCCCTGTAATAGACTAACACTTGTTTTTGTTCTACTACTGTTTATTGTAATGTGCTCAAAAGTGATAAAGTACTACAAAAAAACAGAGAGTACTAAAAAGAGAAGAAACGTGCCATAGAACAAAGAGAAAAGAAACAAAAAGAAGAAGGTACGAAAAGAGTCAACAGAAACCCTTTAGAATAAACTAATCAGAAAACCTTCAATGACCTTTTGGTCATAACAGAGAACCTCAACTCTGATGGAAATCGAAACTGATCAACTCTGGTAAACACCAATGTTAAGGTCTCTGATATATACCAGAAAGACCTTCTGTCATGATTGTAACAGAGAACCTCAAACTAGTTCTCTGTTGACACCAGAACAGAAGACCTCATAGGTATTCTGTTAAGGTATTCTGTTGAGGTATTCTGATCGGAATCTCAACATCTGCTATTCTTCTCTTAGCACAAAAACAAAAAGACAGAAGACCAACTTGCAGTCAGAATGACAGAATGCATAGAAAATAATGTTACAAGAAATTATGTGACAAAATTTCTTATAACATTATTTACTAAAAGCAAGTAATCTTATCTTGAGGAATGCATTGAACAACACTCGGCCTAGATACTGAATTTTTGAAAGCTAAAAAGATAAAGATAAATCATCTTATCTTTGCCTTGAAATGAGGAATCAAGTTGAGTGAAGATAAAATGATCTGTGTCACAAGAAGACAAGAATCAACCATGCTGCCTAGTCAAGTGGAACAAAGCAAGTAGATCAAGCAACGATCAAGATTGGATCACTCAGCCAACGAAGGAGATTCAACAACAAAGTCTATTAATACAGAAGGAGTGTGGGAAGACCAAGTGTGGCACCAGCTGGCAACAAACCCTGGTATATTGGAACCCAGTGGAACAAAAGGGGATCACGGTTTACAAGAAAACATCCAGCTAGCTGATTCACCTTCACCATTCGGGCTACCACCCCACTCATCTAATGCTCTTAGAATAGGTTATCATTCATACACATCTATAGAGCTTAGATTAGTTGGTAGATTAGTTTAAACCCATGTAAACTAGTCTAGTGTATTCATTCTGGGATGTGTGTGATCATCCAGAAGGTGAGGTAAGGACATGAGTAGCTTCTGGATGGGCAAGCCATTAGTGAAAAACCTTGGAGGACATGAGTAGCTTGGAACAGTGTGGTTCCTCGTGAAAACCCTCACAATCTATGCCCAGGCCAGGGGTAGATTGGGCACTAAATGTAATGGGATATTCATTTAGTGGAAAACCCATCTGAAATAGGTTGGGACTGGATGTAGGAGGATAACACCACCTCTGAACCAGGATATATCTTGTGTACCTTTTACATTCAGCACTCAACACATACTTCAGTTCACCTTCATACTATCCCAAAGGCTTGCATATTCACTGACCAGAAAACTCCCTAAAGTTTTCTGTGAACCAAAAACTCCTTACCTACGCACTACAAAGAGATCTATGACAATAGGTCTAAATCCTTCACACAAAAAGTGTTCTGTCCACCCATCTCTATTACAATTAAAAGAGTCATAACCTTTGTTCCTATAAAGTGTCACACTCTTGAGGTCAAGACTTCCGTTGTATGTTTCAATGTCTCCCAAAAGATATTGGAACACATTCTGTTAGAGGAAAAAGGGTTGAAAAGAAAAGATTTTTAGAAGTCTATTCACCCCTCCTCCCTCTAGACTTCTACCTCACTTGGGACCATCAATTAGTATCAGAGCGGTTGTCCATAGAGTTAGTTTTTAACCGGCTTATTTTGAACAAAAGATCGACCACCAATCTCCCAAAACACTTATAGGACAGAGATGGAAAACACTATGAAGGATACTCTTCTAAGAAGAGACAAGGAAGGAGAAAGCAAGCTATGATCACACATAAAGGAAAGGGACTGCTGCTCAACAAAGAAGAAGAAGTCAAACCTACTATCATGACATCACAATTCTGGCCAACTCTACAAAGAAAGATGTTCATGAAGAGGTATATTCAAATACATCTCCAGTAACTCAGTTTATCTTGAATGTTCACACCTTTATCCCAACTGTGCTTCACTTCATAGAACATTCAGATAAATTTATTCCTTCCCAAACTGAAAATCTTGAAACATCAAAAAATCCGAAAATAGCAAAAGTACTAAAAGGATAATCTGATGATTGAAGACAATCTTATGAGGAATAAAAACTGAGACATCTCATTATGTTCATTACTAATGAAGATCACTGGATTGACATTGAATATGACTTTATAAAATATGTCCCTAACCCCCAGAAAACCAATACACTTACTGGTCCATCCATTATCCATATCAACCCAATAAACAAATGGACCAGTAACCAACTATATATTTCCACATCATCATACACCCTCCTTATCCTTACTCCCATACCAGAGAACCTATCACACACCCTTCTGGCTGACAACACTTTTAGTCAACCAATCCACTAAGGGATCAGTGAAGGTTCAGAAGAGATTCAATGATATAAAGGGAGAAGAGAGCAATCAATATCATGAAACAAACAAAATTCTAATGAATTCATTATTCATCAATTGAGAACTGGTGTTTATGAATATCAAAAGACTATTGTGTGTTTTTCATAAGTATCATGAATGGTACTACTGCTCTTAAAGGAAAGGAAGAACCAACAAGGCAAAAAGATGATGGAAGTATTAAGTGGAATAAAAAGGTCAAGACTGGAAATAAACAAAATGAAATTCTCAGATCATTAACACCACTTATGTTAATGGTTTAAGAATTATCTATTGGGCACACGCTAGTCTATGATAGAAGAAGACATTTTGTTCTCAAGAATGTCATCAAAGATGTGCTCACTGGAAAGAAGAGATTCTCAAGACAGTAAGCTCCAAGCTGCTTGCTGAAAAACTGCTGACAAAGAATCAGCTGAAAAGATCTTCTTCTCCAGCCACCAGGTATAAGTAGATGTATCAGATGATGTTCAATCCCAACCAGAATGGCCTTATTCAAGAAGGACTGAACCGGCATCAACAAACATCACACAAAGATTGTTAGGATCATACTGCACTAAAGGTAGATTTTGATGATATCTACAACAGTGAGATCTCAGGTCAGCAAAGGATCCTAGCACTTCTATTCCTCAGAGCAAGAGCTTGAATGTTGAACAACCTTGAAGAAGGAATAAATATGCCAGAAAACACTGAAGGTATTCTTCCTAATCACAAAAACTCAGGGGGGACTACTCAAAGGTTTAAGGCAAACATTATTATGTTCATCTTGCTTATGAGAAGACTATCACAGATTGAGGGGGAACTTTTTCACCTCAATAAAACTTAAGGAATGGACCCTAATTCAAAAAGGAGCACCCTATTATTTTGTAGAGTCTTGTTTTTTAATAGGAGCACCTTGCAAGTGTTCTATTAAAAATAGGACCAACCTACTAAATAACAGCGTCCTAATTTAGGAGCACCCTGTTAAAAAGCTAAATCATGCTAATAACAGTGTCCTAAGAATGTCCATTTCTAAGTTTACGAGTCAAAAGGACTCAATGATCAACACAGGGGGGATGTTCAAAAAGCTTCAAGAGGATACAATCAACAAAAGGATTGAGGGTTATTCAAATGAAAATGGTGATGAAAAAGCTTTGGCAAACTCTCAAATCACAGGCTGAAACAAGAGCCTACAGGAATCTGTGCGCAACAAAGAAATGTTTTCTAAAATGCTACTTATTCTTTCAAAGAGTATTCTAGGCTTCAAATGCATCTAATCAACTCCAATTGACAAAGTCCAGACACCAGATGACTTGACTAACTCTGAGGATCAGGTGGGATTTGTTCAATAAAAACAAATCATTATGGCAGAGAATGGTCAACGTTCTGGATAACAGAAGGAGACGTTCAAAAGGAGAATTAGTTATGGTCCACCAGAGACTCTAGAAAGGAGGAAAGAAGAAGGATGATGTCAATAGGAAAAGCAGCAAAACAACACTCTTCAGAAAATTTTGGCTGCCTACTGAAATCAACAGAATACCTCAAGCTTCTGTCGATGACTAGAACACCTCAAAGCAGTTCTGTTGAGGAACAGAACTCCTGGTCAAACAGAAAAGGGTTTTGTTGAAACACCAACTCCCAGTTTATTTTATACTTGAGACAACTCAAATGTTTCAGGAAATTTCAGGACATTATTCAAAGTATGGGCTATCTGAAAAATCCAAGAAGAACAGATATTGCTCAAGACTGAAGAATCAAATCAATCAACAAATATCCTGAAATAAAATATGGAGTATTTATCTGAATTCAGTCATGCAGAAGGAATTAATCTTGATTACATCAAAAGAATGTTGACATTCGATAAGGTGTTACATTAATGAGCATGAGAGAAGATTATCTTCAATCAAATCAGGGGAAAGAAAGCAGGAAGAATTTATGGTTACATGCATAACCCTACAGCGACACATGGTGATCAAGCAGCTGACTCATAATTGAAGAAAGAGTCGAAGCAACCGCATTAATAAGTCAAGTGAGTTTCTCAATATCTCACTTGCTTATCAAAGTTGCTTTTTGCTATGAAAAGATAGACAGCCGCAAGATCATTAATGAAGAGACGTTTTGATTGTCACAAGCAAATTGAATGCAGACTAACACATGCTAACTATAAATAAGCTCTTAGCTACACCCAACTCCTCACTCTAAAAAGCTCATCATCCTCAGAATATCCTACGAAGTATCATCACTCTAAATCAAATGGATTCCTCAATGAACAAAATATCCCTTCAACTTACACTAGCACCTCCATCAGCACCACAGAGAAGAGCTCCCATATTCATACCCAATGAAAAATTCATTGATCTAGAATCAAGAATTTATTTAGCCGGGGAAAAGGAGCTATTATTTCAGGAACGAATCAGAGTGCTGGAATGGAGGAAATGGCGAATGTCCTCCTTTGATAACCTCATTCTCAAAGCTCCTACAATGGTAAGAGAAGAAGAGTTTGCTCTGGGCTGGCTTCAAACAGACCACATTGAGACTGCACTCTCAATGCAAGTTATTAACAGAGCTTACCACTCCAAACGAGAAAACCTTGAGGAAGCATATGAGAACAAGAAAAAGAGGAAGGTAGCAGAAATCCTCCAAGGAAACAGCAGGAGGAGGTATTCGATGGTGCCAAAAAGGGGGAAAATAAAAACAAACACTTAGGACAATTATTTCCGTTTTTAGAGTGTTTTGTATTCTAGTTTTTGGCATCATCAAAAAGGGGGGAAATGTTAGGTCCCCTAGATTTTGATGAACAAGTATTGTTTTGATGATGCCACCCCTTTTTGTATAATATCCCTGTAATAGACTAACACTTGTTTTTGTTCTACTACTGTTTATTGTAATGTGCTCAAAAGTGATAAAGTACTACAGAAAAACAGAGAGTACTAAAAAGAGAAGAAACGTGCCATAGAACAAAGAGAAAAGAAACAAAAAGAAGAAGGTACGAAAAGAGTCAACAGAAACCCTTTAGAATAAACTAATCAGAAAACCTTCAATGACCTTTTGGTCATAACAGAGAACCTCAACTCTGATGGAAATCGAAACTGATCAACTCTGGTAAACACCAATGTTAAGGTCTCTGATATATACCAGAAAGACCTTCTGTCATGATTGTAACAGAGAACCTCAAACTAGTTCTCTGTTGACACCAGAACAGAAGACCTCATAGGTATTCTGTTAAGGTATTCTGTTGAGGTATTCTGATCGGAATCTCAACATCTGCTATTCTTCTCTTAGCACAAAAACAAAAAGACAGAAGACCAACTTGCAGTCAGAATGACAGAATGCATAGAAAATAATGTTACAAGAAATTATGTGACAAAATTTCTTATAACATTATTTACTAAAAGCAAGTAATCTTATCTTGAGGAATGCATTGAACAACACTCGGCCTAGATACTGAATTTTTGAAAGCTAAAAAGATAAAGATAAATCATCTTATCTTTGCCTTGAAATGAGGAATCAAGTTGAGTGAAGATAAAATGATCTGTGTCACAAGAAGACAAGAATCAACCATGCTGCCTAGTCAAGTGGAACAAAGCAAGTAGATCAAGCAACGATCAAGATTGGATCACTCAGCCAACGAAGGAGATTCAACAACAAAGTCTATTAATACAGAAGGAGTGTGGGAAGACCAAGTGTGGCACCAGCTGGCAACAAACCCTGGTATATTGGAACCCAGTGGAACAAAAGGGGATCACGGTTTACAAGAAAACATCCAGCTAGCTGATTCACCTTCACCATTCGGGCTACCACCCCACTCATCTAATGCTCTTAGAATAGGTTATCATTCATACACATCTATAGAGCTTAGATTAGTTGGTAGATTAGTTTAAACCCATGTAAACTAGTCTAGTGTATTCATTCTGGGATGTGTGTGATCATCCAGAAGGTGAGGTAAGGACATGAGTAGCTTCTGGATGGGCAAGCCATTAGTGAAAAACCTTGGAGGACATGAGTAGCTTGGAACAGTGTGGTTCCTCGTGAAAACCCTCACAATCTATGCCCAGGCCAGGGGTAGATTGGGCACTAAATGTAATGGGATATTCATTTAGTGGAAAACCCATCTGAAATAGGTTGGGACTGGATGTAGGAGGATAACACCACCTCTGAACCAGGATATATCTTGTGTACCTTTTACATTCAGCACTCAACACATACTTCAGTTCACCTTCATACTATCCCAAAGGCTTGCATATTCACTGACCAGAAAACTCCCTAAAGTTTTCTGTGAACCAAAAACTCCTTACCTACGCACTACAAAGAGATCTATGACAATAGGTCTAAATCCTTCACACAAAAAGTGTTCTGTCCACCCATCTCTATTACAATTAAAAGAGTCATAACCTTTGTTCCTATAAAGTGTCACACTCTTGAGGTCAAGACTTCCGTTGTATGTTTCAATGTCTCCCAAAAGATATTGGAACACATTCTGTTAGAGGAAAAAGGGTTGAAAAGAAAAGATTTTTAGAAGTCTATTCACCCCTCCTCCCTCTAGACTTCTACCTCACTTGGGACCATCAATTAGTATCAGAGCGGTTGTCCATAGAGTTAGTTTTTAACCGGCTTATTTTGAACAAAAGATCGACCACCAATCTCCCAAAACACTTATAGGACAGAGATGGAAAACACTATGAAGGATACTCTTCTAAGAAGAGACAAGGAAGGAGAAAGCAAGCTATGATCACACATAAAGGAAAGGGACTGCTGCTCAACAAAGAAGAAGAAGTCAAACCTACTATCATGACATCACAATTCTGGCCAACTCTACAAAGAAAGATGTTCATGAAGAGGTATATTCAAATACATCTCCAGTAACTCAGTTTATCTTGAATGTTCACACCTTTATCCCAACTGTGCTTCACTTCATAGAACATTCAGATAAATTTATTCCTTCCCAAACTGAAAATCTTGAAACATCAAAAAATCCGAAAATAGCAAAAGTACTAAAAGGATAATCTGATGATTGAAGACAATCTTATGAGGAATAAAAACTGAGACATCTCATTATGTTCATTACTAATGAAGATCACTGGATTGACATTGAATATGACTTTATAAAATATGTCCCTAACCCCCAGAAAACCAATACACTTACTGGTCCATCCATTATCCATATCAACCCAATAAACAAATGGACCAGTAACCAACTATATATTTCCACATCATCATACACCCTCCTTATCCTTACTCCCATACCAGAGAACCTATCACACACCCTTCTGGCTGACAACACTTTTAGTCAACCAATCCACTAAGGGATCAGTGAAGGTTCAGAAGAGATTCAATGATATAAAGGGAGAAGAGAGCAATCAATATCATGAAACAAACAAAATTCTAATGAATTCATTATTCATCAATTGAGAACTGGTGTTTATGAATATCAAAAGACTATTGTGTGTTTTTCATAAGTATCATGAATGGTACTACTGCTCTTAAAGGAAAGGAAGAACCAACAAGGCAAAAAGATGATGGAAGTATTAAGTGGAATAAAAAGGTCAAGACTGGAAATAAACAAAATGAAATTCTCAGATCATTAACACCACTTATGTTAATGGTTTAAGAATTATCTATTGGGCACACGCTAGTCTATGATAGAAGAAGACATTTTGTTCTCAAGAATGTCATCAAAGATGTGCTCACTGGAAAGAAGAGATTCTCAAGACAGTAAGCTCCAAGCTGCTTGCTGAAAAACTGCTGACAAAGAATCAGCTGAAAAGATCTTCTTCTCCAGCCACCAGGTATAAGTAGATGTATCAGATGATGTTCAATCCCAACCAGAATGGCCTTATTCAAGAAGGACTGAACCGGCATCAACAAACATCACACAAAGATTGTTAGGATCATACTGCACTAAAGGTAGATTTTGATGATATCTACAACAGTGAGATCTCAGGTCAGCAAAGGATCCTAGCACTTCTATTCCTCAGAGCAAGAGCTTGAATGTTGAACAACCTTGAAGAAGGAATAAATATGCCAGAAAACACTGAAGGTATTCTTCCTAATCACAAAAACTCAGGGGGGACTACTCAAAGGTTTAAGGCAAACATTATTATGTTCATCTTGCTTATGAGAAGACTATCACAGATTGAGGGGGAACTTTTTCACCTCAATAAAACTTAAGGAATGGACCCTAATTAAAAAAGGAGCACCCTATTATTTTGTAGAGTCTTGTTTTTTAATAGGAGCACCTTGCAAGTGTTCTATTAAAAATAGGACCAACCTACTAAATAACAGCGTCCTAATTTAGGAGCACCCTGTTAAAAAGCTAAATCATGCTAATAACAGTGTCCTAAGAATGTCCATTTCTAAGTTTACGAGTCAAAAGGACTCAATGATCAACACAGGGGGGATGTTCAAAAAGCTTCAAGAGGATACAATCAACAAAAGGATTGAGGGTTATTCAAATGAAAATGGTGATGAAAAAGCTTTGGCAAACTCTCAAATCACAGGCTGAAACAAGAGCCTACAGGAATCTGTGCGCAACAAAGAAATGTTTTCTAAAATGCTACTTATTCTTTCAAAGAGTATTCTAGGCTTCAAATGCATCTAATCAACTCCAATTGACAAAGTCCAGACACCAGATGACTTGACTAACTCTGAGGATCAGGTGGGATTTGTTCAATAAAAACAAATCATTATGGCAGAGAATGGTCAACGTTCTGGATAACAGAAGGAGACGTTCAAAAGGAGAATTAGTTATGGTCCACCAGAGACTCTAGAAAGGAGGAAAGAAGAAGGATGATGTCAATAGGAAAAGCAGCAAAACAACACTCTTCAGAAAATTTTGGCTGCCTACTGAAATCAACAGAATACCTCAAGCTTCTGTCGATGACTAGAACACCTCAAAGCAGTTCTGTTGAGGAACAGAACTCCTGGTCAAACAGAAAAGGGTTTTGTTGAAACACCAACTCCCAGTTTATTTTATACTTGAGACAACTCAAATGTTTCAGGAAATTTCAGGACATTATTCAAAGTATGGGCTATCTGAAAAATCCAAGAAGAACAGATATTGCTCAAGACTGAAGAATCAAATCAATCAACAAATATCCTGAAATAAAATATGGAGTATTTATCTGAATTCAGTCATGCAGAAGGAATTAATCTTGATTACATCAAAAGAATGTTGACATTCGATAAGGTGTTACATTAATGAGCATGAGAGAAGATTATCTTCAATCAAATCAGGGGAAAGAAAGCAGGAAGAATTTATGGTTACATGCATAACCCTACAGCGACACATGGTGATCAAGCAGCTGACTCATAATTGAAGAAAGAGTCGAAGCAACCGCATTAATAAGTCAAGTGAGTTTCTCAATATCTCACTTGCTTATCAAAGTTGCTTTTTGCTATGAAAAGATAGACAGCCGCAAGATCATTAATGAAGAGACGTTTTGATTGTCACAAGCAAATTGAATGCAGACTAACACATGCTAACTATAAATAAGCTCTTAGCTACACCCAACTCCTCACTCTAAAAAGCTCATCATCCTCAGAATATCCTACGAAGTATCATCACTCTAAATCAAATGGATTCCTCAATGAACAAAATATCCCTTCAACTTACACTAGCACCTCCATCAGCACCACAGAGAAGAGCTCCCATATTCATACCCAATGAAAAATTCATTGATCTAGAATCAAGAATTTATTTAGCCGGGGAAAAGGAGCTATTATTTCAGGAACGAATCAGAGTGCTGGAATGGAGGAAATGGCGAATGTCCTCCTTTGATAACCTCATTCTCAAAGCTCCTACAATGGTAAGAGAAGAAGAGTTTGCTCTGGGCTGGCTTCAAACAGACCACATTGAGACTGCACTCTCAATGCAAGTTATTAACAGAGCTTACCACTCCAAACGAGAAAACCTTGAGGAAGCATATGAGAACAAGAAAAAGAGGAAGGTAGCAGAAATCCTCCAAGGAAACAGCAGGAGGAGGTATTCGATGGTGCCAAAAAGGGGGAAAATAAAAACAAACACTTAGGACAATTATTTCCGTTTTTAGAGTGTTTTGTATTCTAGTTTTTGGCATCATCAAAAAGGGGGGAAATGTTAGGTCCCCTAGATTTTGATGAACAAGTATTGTTTTGATGATGCCACCCCTTTTTGTATAATATCCCTGTAATAGACTAACACTTGTTTTTGTTCTACTACTGTTTATTGTAATGTGCTCAAAAGTGATAAAGTACTACAGAAAAACAGAGAGTACTAAAAAGAGAAGAAACGTGCCATAGAACAAAGAGAAAAGAAACAAAAAGAAGAAGGTACGAAAAGAGTCAACAGAAACCCTTTAGAATAAACTAATCAGAAAACCTTCAATGACCTTTTGGTCATAACAGAGAACCTCAACTCTGATGGAAATCGAAACTGATCAACTCTGGTAAACACCAATGTTAAGGTCTCTGATATATACCAGAAAGACCTTCTGTCATGATTGTAACAGAGAACCTCAAACTAGTTCTCTGTTGACACCAGAACAGAAGACCTCATAGGTATTCTGTTAAGGTATTCTGTTGAGGTATTCTGATCGGAATCTCAACATCTGCTATTCTTCTCTTAGCACAAAAACAAAAAGACAGAAGACCAACTTGCAGTCAGAATGACAGAATGCATAGAAAATAATGTTACAAGAAATTATGTGACAAAATTTCTTATAACATTATTTACTAAAAGCAAGTAATCTTATCTTGAGGAATGCATTGAACAACACTCGGCCTAGATACTGAATTTTTGAAAGCTAAAAAGATAAAGATAAATCATCTTATCTTTGCCTTGAAATGAGGAATCAAGTTGAGTGAAGATAAAATGATCTGTGTCACAAGAAGACAAGAATCAACCATGCTGCCCAGTCAAGTGGAACAAAGCAAGTAGATCAAGCAACGATCAAGATTGGATCACTCAGCCAACGGAGGAGATTCAACAACAAAGTCTATAAATACAGAAGGAGTGCGGGAAGACCAAGTGTGGCACCAGATGGCAACAAACCCTGGTATATTGGAACCCAGTGGAACAGAAGGGAATCATGGTTTACAAGAAAACGTCCAGCTAGCTGATTCACCTTCACCACTCGGGCTACCACCCCACTCATCTAATTCTCTTAGAATAGTTTATCATTCATACACATCTATAGAGCTTAGATTAGTTGGTACATTAGTTTAAACCCATGTATAAACTAGTCTAGTGTATTCATTATGGGATGTGTGTGATCATCCAGAAGGTGAGGCAAGGACATGAGTAGCTTCTGGATAGGCAAGCAATTAGTGAATAACCTTGGAGGACATGAGTAGCTTGGAACAGTGTGGTTCCTCGTGAAAACCCTCACAATCTATGCCCGGGCCAGGGGTAGATTGGGCACTATATGTAATGGGATATTCATTTAGTGGAAAATCCATCTGAAATAGGTTGGGACTGGATGTAGGAGGATAACACCATCTCTGAACCAGGATATATCTTGTGTACCTTTTACATTCAGCACTCAACACATACTTCAGTTCTCATTCACCTTCATACTATCCCAAAGACTTGCATATTCACTGACCAGAAAACTCCCTAAAGTTTTCTGTGAACCAAAAACTCCTTACCTACGCACTACAAAGAGATCTATGACAATAGGTCTAAATCCTTCACACAAAAAGTGTTCAGTCCACCCATCTCTGTTACAACTAAAAGAGTCATAACCTTTGTTCCTATAAAGTGTCACACTCTTGAGGTCAAGACTTCCGTTGTATGTTTCAATGTCTCCCAAAAGATATTGGAACACATTTTGTTAGAGGAAAAAAGGTTGAAAAGAAAAGATTTTTAGAAGTCTATTCACCCCCCCCCCCCCTCTAGACTTCTACCTCACTTGGGACCATCAGTATCTCATAAGACTACTTAAGGTATATCTTTCACAATCCAAGCCCTGAAGATTTATTCTATCATTTTCATACTAACATTACAACTAGTATTTCAATACTAGTCAAATGATCTTAGAACAACCAAGTTCTTAATTCAGAGTCATGTTACTCATCTCAATTGATTTTCCAATTCAAATATAATTTAACCATAATATCAAAAATATCACTTTTTATCCATTCATGATTTCTTTACATGAAGTAAAAGTGTATTTTATCACAATACTTCACAATTAATCTCATTATCATTCTATCATATTCATAATGCACAATCATACACAATTACTTCTAAATTTGTATATCATGCTTCATTTACTCATATGCAATAGTATTTTCATTTAGACATTATTAATCATTAATAATCCATGAAAATCACATTTTATACTTTAGGTAATCTTATGAAATTAACTCACTAATTATAAGCAATATAGTCGGTCATCCTCACCTCGAATGAGCTTTAAGAAGTTCTACCTTTCTCGGTTGAACTCCGGCGAAACTCCGGTGATACTCCGACGAAACTCCGGCGAAACTCCAGTGAAACTCCGGTGAAAGTTAGGAACAACTTATTCAAGCTCCTAACAAGGTTTTATCATCACAAAACCCATATCAACACGAATAACCTCTAAAAGGTTATTTTCCGGTGAACCGGTCATTTTGACTTTTAAGTCCGTTCTTGGACTTAGAACTACCTTCCAACCCCTTGTTCTACACTTCTAAACATATAGAACAATCCTAGGGGACCTCCATATGATATATAATTCATAAGGTAGATAAGAAGTATATGAAAAGTTAGTATAAGGTCATTACCTTAATTCTTCACACTTTTCCTATCTTTTCCTTCTTCAAACTTCTTTCTTTTTCTTGTTTGAGCTTGGGCTCGAGTTTGGATATGGAAGATGTAGTTTGCAGAGGTTTTATTCTTCTATTGGTGACCTTTGGTCGAAATGTGATTGAGAATGCATTTTTGACATTTCTCACAATAATGTGATGAATAGGTCCCACCCTATTTAATTGATTTGTTCCCCAAGCCAATTCTTCTTTGTATCCCATGCACATATGCGGCCCTCCTTATTCTTTGCAAGGCTAAAAAACGTGGGTTGGCCCCCACACATATGGGAGGTCACCTCTTTGTGTCCAGAAGTGTACAATCGGTCCTGAAAGTTGTATTTCTCGGACTGTTTTAAATATATCTTATTTTATCGGGTCCAATAAAATATATCACACGTTCCTAATCATTATAGGCCTTTGGAATGGATGTACATTCCCCAACTTTAATTTAAAAATTCTCGAAATTCATTTCGGGCTGTTATCCGATAAATTACCAATACCGATAATTGGGCCTCGTTTGACCAACGGGTCAACTTTATGCCTTATTTATGGCCCAATTAAAATATCCACCACCATATACATATTATTTATACCAAGACGAATATAATATGTGGTTCTGGAATTATTGGGTGGTCCTCGTTCCTGGTGTGGGCCCCACGTCCAATTTACTATTCACGTAAAAGAATTAATAAAAATTTACAACTTCGCAAATTCACAATTCATTCCTCAAGGTTTATTATATAATTTAATAAAAAGTAAATATGCTTGGGGACGGTGTTACAACTTGAAAATCTGAGAGGTTTTTTACTAAGGGAGCAAAAGATATGAAAATATGGAAGAACATGTAACATTGTCCTCAAATATATTTACTTTTATGTAAATCATGTATTGAACCTTATGAAATGGTTAATGAATTTACGAGGTTGTAAATATTTTGTATTTACTTTTGCATGAATAGTGAATTGCACGTAGGGCCCACATCAGGAGCGGGGACCACCCGATAATCTCGGGACCACATATTATATTCATCTTGGTCGAGATAATATTTATATGATGGTTGATATTCGAGTTGGGCCATGGAAAGGGCGTAGGGTTGACCGGTTGGTCAAACGAGGCCCATAGTGATAATAAACCGAATTGAATTTCGGAGACTTCTAAATTAAAGTTGGGGAATCTATACTTATTCTAAAGTTCCATAGTGATTGAAATCACACAATATATTTTATTTGACCCAATAAAATAAAATATAATTAAAACAATCCGGGAAATACAACTTTCGGGGCCGATTGTACAATTCGAGTCACAAAGGGATGACCTCCCACGTGAGTGGGGGCCACCCCACGTTTTTGTGTGCTCAAATTAATGTGAGGGGGGTCTGGTTTGACTTAGAGGTGAGGTGGAGTCAGGTGATGAGCATCAAAAGTACAAGGAGAACCCATTTTCCTTCACTCATTTGCCAAAAGAGACAAAAAAGTGTCATCCCCTCCTCCCTCCAACCATATTGCTCGACCAAGGCCACCAAGAAAGAGAAAATAAGCTCTCAAACTCTCCTCCATAGCAGCAAATTTCGAGCTCAAGCAATAGAGGTCCAAGGAGGAAGATCGAAGAAAGAAAAAGTTAGGAAAAGTGTGGAATAATAAGGTAATGACCTTATAATAACTTTTCCTTTACTTTTTATTTATCATATGACTTATATATCATATGGAGGACCCCTAATATTGTTCTACATGTTTAGAAGTGTAGAATGAGGGGTTGGAAGGTAGTTCTAAGTCCAAGAACGGACGTAGAAGCCAAAATGATCGGTTCACCGGAAAATAACCTTTTAGAGGTTATTTGTGTTGATACGGTTTTTGTGATGATAAAACCATGTTAGAAGCTTGACTAAAGTCTTTCTAGAGTTCGCCGGAGTTTTGCCGGAGTTTCCCCGGAGTTCAACTAATAAGGGTAGAACTTCTTAAAGCTCATTTGAGGTGAGTGGATGGCTTAATGTCTTGTAACTTTTGGGTTAAACATGAGATTACCTAAGTAAATGTTATATGTGTTCATGATGATGTTTAAAAGAGATTAAATATGTGATTTGCCAAAGTGATTAGGCTTGTATGAAATGAACTATTGAAATATGCATCAATTGTGATATGAAAATGTTTATAAAAACATATGTGATGTGTTTAGAGATAAAAAGTGCATATAATGGTTGTTTATAACTTAATACATGTTGTGATGATTAAGTTTGACACGAATTGGAATTGAAATGGCGGGTCAACAAAGAGTTGACCGGTTGCCCAGGGGGTAATCAGCGCCAGTCAGGTGTAGAACCGGCGCGGGTCGAGCACGGTTCAGCCGGGTTCATATTAATTGATTGTGAACCGGTGCCGGTCAGATTTGAGCCGGCGCCGGTTTGGCCTTGTATTCCCTATATGTTGATTTTTAATGCATGAATTGCATGGATGATTTTGCTTAGGCCTTATTACTTGGTTTAGTCTTGTTTATTGATTATGATATAGACTCTATCTAGTATGATATGTGGTAGATCATAGGTCAGGTGGAGTACCCAAGGATCGGGCGGTATCCTCAAAACTCGGTTATGTCGGGTGGAGTACCCAAGGATTGGGCGGCATCCTCAAAACTCAGTTATGTCGGGTGGAGTACCCAAGGATCGGGCGGTATCCTCAAAACTCGGTTATATAGGGTGGAGTACCCAAGGATCGGGCGTGTATCCTTAAAACTCGGTTATATCGGGTGGAGTACCCAAGGATCGGGCGTGTATCCTCAAAACTCATAGATTAATATTAGTAATTCAGGACCGGACGGTGTCCTTATGATTAGTTGATTTGGACAAAAGGAGTCTTATACACTCATAGGTTTATGGGTGGGTTGGAGTTTTAAGTCAAGGACATTGACTACTGTAATTTTTCCCAAATAAACAATGACTTGCGGGTCGGGTATTTCCAAGTGTATATAAGTACTGATATGTATTTTGTAACTTGGGGTAAATAAGTATAAGTAGATGTATCACCCTATGTTTGGGTCTTATACTTGAAACGTTAGTTACTCTACATTTTGCTTGCTACTCGCTGGATACTTGTACTGACCCCTTCGGGGGCCCCACCATTTCAGGTTGAAGCTAGAGCCTGTTGTCTACACCTTTGCACGGGTGGAAAGAATCTAGAGGAAGACGTGGTTCATGCTTCCTTTATCATTTTAAATCATAAACAATGCTCATGGATACTTTTTGTAATATAACTTTGTTTTAGGCCTGCGAGCCTACAGTTTGCCATATGTGGCTTATGATTGACCGTTGGATATTTTCCGCTATTCATTCAATCTATGATGTGATGTTGTTATGTATGTTTACTTACTCAGTATGGTGTGAACGATGTTCATGAACGCCTTGTGCGATTAAATGAGGTTGATTTGCGAGTGACGTAACTTGATCACACGGTGGTTGTACACGCGCTTAGATGCGGTCTGGGGCGTGACAGAACAAGTGAAGAACTAACCTTGAAGATTCTTGGGGAATGAAGAACACTCGAACAGGATTCTCTCTCTCTCTCTCTCTCTCTCTCTCTCTCTAGAAAATTGGGCAGCGTTTCATTAGCTCAGATCACAAATTGGGTTTTCGCTTCGGATGGGAGGGGTACTTATAGACCCCCTCCCAACGATCACTACATGTGGCACCCCCCAAGCGGTCACACGAACAGCCACCACCCCAAGGACCAATGAGGTGCCACCTCTTCAAAAGATGGGCCAGGCCCACTTCCGGCACCATCAGCCCACTTCCAAGGGAAACGCAACGGTTCAACGAACCAGCAAGAAGCACCTACACCAGCCACAACATTCAACGGCCACACCAACGCAGTCAAGATCACTTCAATTGCTTGCCCCATGTCAGGACGCCACCTCGACAACAAAAGCTCTGAGGTGCGTCCGTAGCGGCTGGGCATATCACCAACAGCATGGCCTCTTCAACGGCCACAAAAACAAAGTAGAGTCGAACCTAACAACCATCGACCCCCGTATAAAACCCACTGTTGATAACCTCTTGAAAGCGACCTGCATCCAAGGGTTCTCCCATAGGGTTACCTTAGTCAGGAATCGCCAAGAGGTTGGATTTAGGGGAAATACGATGATCCCGCTTCGGCCTGGAGTTTTACTTTACTCCTTCACCCCTCACTCATCCTTCGGCTAGAAGCAGTGGTGGACTGGGGGACTACATCAGCCTTCAACGCAAAGATGAAAATTGAAAACTCAAGAAACCAAGAATACAAGTACAATGATGACATTACATCGTCTGCATGCCACAACGTCCAAAACGTGACACACATCGTCCAAAGACATATGAAGCCCCAACGGACACGGATCAAAAGCGAATACTATGGAAACGTCCATAGCCCATATGTCCCCCCTCCAGCCAAGGTAGGAGAACATCACACTCATCGGCTACTCAAGCTAGGACACTCATTGTCCTCAGGCATAAAAGCACACACCATCCTCAGGGCAAGGACCTCCTCCGTCCACAGCAGAGGCCACATAACGGCCAAACACAGAGAATAACCACAACGGTACCGCGTTGGCCAAAAAGGCAAGACCAAAGGAATCTACTCTCCTTCACTTTGTCTACATCTCAGCTCAGAGAGTGGGGGACTCCTGATGGAGTATATGGGTCCAGACCCCATGACCCACATACTCAGAAGAATAAGAGGAGGCACAACTGTCACCCAGTGGGTCCTCCGTCGGCCAGATGGCTCTCCATCGGCCAGAAAGACATCAACTCAGAATATGATCCAGAATCCAGGAGAATCGGGGTGTCTCAATCGGTCGGGTCTTTATCGGCCACGTCTCCGTCGGCCATGTCTCTGTCAGCCACAGAGAGCTCACATAGCCGAATTTCATAATTAGCCAGTTTACATACTTTGTATTCAGCCCAGGAGAGGCATCATTGTAATCGGGCCTCTCAAGCCCAAAACTTAGGAGCCCAGTCCATATTTTCCCTATAAATACTCCCCTTAGGGGTAGTTGTAGGGGGTTGACAAATACATTGATTGCATATTTATTGCACTTCTCTCTCTAACTCTCACTTCTCTCTAAGAGTTAATACTCTATCAAGTACATTTTGATTGTTTAGGACATAATACATATTGTATAAAAGTTTCGGATCAATTGGAGAAAGTTTGGGCGGTCAACGATGCGTTGACCGTTGGCAGACGGTGGACCGGCGCCGGCCAGGGACTGGAACCGACACCGGTTAAGCCACTGCCACCATGGTTCACCAAATTTCCAGGTGAACCAGCGCCAGTCAGCCAGAGAACCAGCGTCGGTTTGGCTACAAGTTTCAGGGCCGGTTTTTTGATAAAATGCGATTCGGAGCCCAGTTCGACGTGGGATTAATCCCGGCCATCGTATATATGTACATTTTTGCATGGAATTGCATGGAATATGACATTTAAATGCTAAGGATTGATATATAATGATCAAATGTTAAGACTTGCATTAGTCATTAGTGATGATATGATATATAGACCCTATCTAGTATGTTATGTTGTAGATCATGGGTCAGGTGGAGTACCCAGGGACTGAGCGTATGTCCTTAAAACTCGGTTATGTCGGGTTGAGTACCTTGGGATCGAGCGTGTGTCCTCAAAACTCGGTTATGTCGGGTGGAGTACCCAGGGACTAGGCGTGTGTCCTCAAAACTCGGTTATGTCGGGTGGAGTACCCAGGGACCGATCATGTGTCCTCAAAACTCGATTATGTAGGGTGGAGTACCTAGGGAATGGGCGTGTGTCATCAAAACTCGGTTATGTAGGGTGGAGTACCCAAGGACTGGGCGGTGTCCTCAAAACTCGGATATTAGGGGTGAAGTGCCCAGGGTCGGGCGGTGCCTAAAACTTGATATTACCAGGAGAGTGGCCTGGTGGCTGAGTAAGGCTATCAACAATCGGTCAATGTAATGAACCCTAGGTATAACGGGAAGGCTAAATAATGGGTCAGGTACGGGGAAAGTCAAGGACCAAGTCCACCATCATTTTATTGATTTTATCAAATGACCTACGGGTCAGATATTTTCCAAGCGTATATACTTGTATGTATTTCAAAGACTTCGAAAAGTTATAAATGTATGTATCACCCTATGTTTGGGTCTTATACTTGAAACGTTAGTTATTCTACATTTAGCCCGCTGCTCGCTCGATATTCGCGTACTGACCCCTCCCCCTCCCCCTCCCACCCCCCCACCACAATTTCAGGTTGAAGCTAGAGCTTTCTACATGCACCTTTCACAAGAGTGAAGTCATATTCAAGAAGACGTGGTTCATGCTTCCTTGTTATCTTTAAAACTGCAAACACTTGTTCATGGATATTTTGTAATGACTACTTTGTTTTGGGCCTGCGATTAGCACTGTCATCCCCTTCTCAAGATGGGCAATCGATCTCGTGGGTCCCCTTCCGTCGGGCTCATAAGGTTGGGAGTTCGTTATAGTCGCTATTGATTATTTCACTAAGTGGGTTGAGGCTGAACCGATGGCCACTATCACGGCTGGACAATGCAAGAGGTTCGTTTGGAGAAGTATATTTTGCCGGTTCGGTGTTCCCATGCAAATTATCACTGATAATGGGAAACAATTCAACTTTGAGCCCTTTAAAGACTTTTGTGGGCAATGGGGAGTTGAGGCCAACAGAGCATCTATTGCCTACCCTCAATGCAACAGGCAAGTGGAGAATGCAAACAGAACGATTGTTGATGGTCTCAAAAAGAAGTTGGAATCCATGGGAACAACCTGGGTGAATGAACTAAACAACATACTTTGGGCATACCGGACAACTCCAAGGAAGGCCACTGGTGAGACTCCCTTCGCTTTGACTTACGGCTTTGAAGCTCGGGCACCATTAGAAGCAATAATACCAAGCAAAAGGGTAGAAGACTACGACCCTGAAACTAATGAAGAAATGCTAAGAGCCAAACTCCACCTAATTAAAGAAAGCAGGGATTGAGCTTTCATAAGGGCTAAGAATTATAGGCGACAAGTGAAAGAATATCATGATGCCAAGGTCAGACCAAGACTATTTAACATCGAAGACTTGGTCCTAAGAAGGAGATCTGCTAGCAAGCCTCTAGAAGGCGGGAAGTTTGCCAAAATTTGGGAAGGGCCTTACAGAATCAAAGGGATAGTTGGGCCCGGGACCTACAAATTTTGTACCCCAAAAGGGAAACTGGTAGACAGGGTGTAGAATTTTGAGCACTTGTTGAAGTTCTACCAGTAAGTATGTAGTCTGCTTATTCCAAAATCTTTAATAAAAATTACACCTGAAAATACTTGAAAATAAAAATTACACCTTTAGTTTACAAATGTCCTTTACACTTGAAAATACTTGCGAAGGTTTCTCAACCAGCCAGCAAAACAAAAGAAAGAGGAAAGGTTATGCCTAACTGGTACTCGCAAAAGATAAAGTACAAATTCCGGACTCATCTAAATTCTAAAGGGAAAAGGGGCAAATAAGGTCACGTACTAACAAAAAAAGGTCAAATAAGGCCTTATTTATGAAACTCTGTCCGGCATTCGCCATTTGGGTTGGTTCTCGGTGGAATTTTTTGATGAACTTTTTTGACCATCTTATTCAGTAAGTCTAGTTTACTCGTACCAAATTTAAGCTAAAACTTCAATCGGGAAGCCATTCAAATGAATTCTTGAAGATAATTGCGCAGTTAAAAGCGCAATTATCTTCAAGAATTCATTTGAATGTCTTCTCGATTAATTTTTTATCTGAAATTTGGTATAAGTAAACTAGACTTGATGAATAAGATGGTCAAAAAAAATTAATCAAAAAATTCCACGAGAACCACCCCAAATGGCGAAGGCCGGACAGAGCCTCATAAATAAGGCCTTATTTGACCTTTTTTGTTAGTACATGGCCTTATTTGCCCCTTTTCCCAATTCTAAAAGCTCAACTTAGTCTAATCAAAGACGAGAGCAGGAATAAGACGGCCTTTTTCAAGGTTAAACAGCCTTATGAACAAAATCATATTTCCTCTAACAGAAAAAGACAACCTTCCCAAAGGTTAAGATTGATTTTACATGCCTAAAAGATGAACTAAGGGAATTAACTTTGCACCGGAGAGGCTCACAAAGCTCGCTGATTAAGAGGCTCATCATAAGGTCAAAATAACCTAAATGAGAAGCCCACCCAATCTGGTTCAACTATTAAGAACCTATGGGTTAAAAATTGGTAAAGTCTTCCCTAAAATGGGAGAGATGACCTTGACCGGAAATTCAAGGCATAAAAGCAAGTAAGGACAGTTGTGATTGCATAAACAGGGAAACCCAGAAAAGGTCTCAACATGAAGACCCGAGGCGAACCTCCCAAAAGACTGCAAGAGTCCTAAGGAAGCAAACCAACCTAAAGTAAGGCTGGAAGACCCCAGAGATTGAACCACAAAGCAGAGCAAGCAGTTAACATAAGCAGATTAAAAGTATAATGAAATATGTGCAAAGGAAAGATGT
This sequence comes from Cuscuta europaea, assembly GCA_945859875.1. Classification (NCBI taxonomy): domain Eukaryota; kingdom Viridiplantae; phylum Streptophyta; class Magnoliopsida; order Solanales; family Convolvulaceae; genus Cuscuta; species Cuscuta europaea. Next base: position 10,256,660 of record CAMAPE010000017.1, on the reverse strand, counting down.
TTGTTAAAATGTCAGAATGTTTGGTGTTGGGAATATTTTATGGTGTTCAATCTAGTTAGTTATCTTTGTATTTGTGTAGTTATTAATTAATCGTGTAATACGGGCCACAAATGTGTATCAGCCCGTGGGCTTCCTTGTAACCCGTAAGTTAGCCAACTTCTCCTATAAAAGGAGGCTAACTTACGGGAACCCCAACAATCGTGAGAGGCTTAGAGACGCAGAGGCGAGATAGAGAGATATTAGGGTTGTCGTTGCTCTCCTTCTCCAGGGAGAGTAGCGGCAGATTCATACGGTATATCAGATTCGCGTTCAATCATTTCGATTTCTTTCTATCTGCTTCTTTATCACTGTTATGGTTGTATGATTGTTAGAATTTTGGGACTAACAATTGGTATCAGAGCCGAGGCGTGAAACAGGTTGGATCTGTCTGCGATTTTTTTTGTGACCTAACGAAGAACTACTCTGTTTTTTCTTTTGTTTTTCTACATGTAGAGATTTGCTCCTGTAATCTCGTTTGTGAACGAAATTTTGTAAAAATCATACTGTTGGATTCGCCTTTCAAAACCGATCCAGCAGCATACCTCTTTTTCGTTTTCTGCAGTTTTTGTTTTTCGAAGATCTCTACATTGAGATCTCGAAATCCTCTTTTTTCACTGCTGCAGAAACGTTTTTGGCTTGAAACTGATACAGGAGAATCTCGACTTTCAGGGCTATTCAGAACAGGTTTCAGATTTTCAAAAATCAATGTTTTCGTTTTGCAGGATCTCGACATTTAGGGACTCGATTTCTTCTTCTCGACATTTGAGATCTCGAGATTTGCATCTCGACGTCTTGATCTCGAGATTTGCATCTCGACATCTTGATCTCGAGATTTGCATCTCGACATCTTGATCTCGAGATTTGCATCTCGACATCTTGATCTCGAGATTTGAATCTCGAAATCAAGATCTCGAGATTTGAATCTCGAAATCAAGATCTCGAGATTTGAATCTCGAAATCATGATCTCGAGATTTGAATCTCGAAATCAAGATCTCGAGATTTGAATCTCGAAATCAAGATCTCGAGATTTGAATCTCGAAATCAAGATCTCGAGATTTGAATCTCGAAATCAAGATCTTGAGATTTGTGATCTCGAGATTTGGAATTTCGAGTTTAGGAATTTCGAGTTTTGGGATTTCGACATTTGGGATCTCGATGTTTTGGATCTCGACATTCTGAAGATTTCGAGATTTTCAAAATTTCTCGATGTTTTGAATCTTTCAAAGTTTGCAGTTTCTTGGAACTCATAATTCGAATCTTGACATCCTTTGCAGTTCATCGAAGCTTTACATTATAAGGATCTCTAAATGATTCCCTGCTTATATATGTTTCATGAGTTTTCGATGTTCTGATGTTTTTCAAACAGCAAGTTTTCGAGATTATGAGGTTTTCGAAACTCCAAAGTTTTCGATGTTCAAACATTTTGAAATTCTGCAGATTTCGATATTCTGAGGTTTGTTTTGCAGGTGGATTTCGCCAATATTCTTCGAGGCAATCTCTAGAATTTTGTTTAAAATCCACCTTCTCTCGACATTCAACATCGAGCACCTCATCTTCGAAGAAATTCCTCAAAAACTCAAAATTAGAGATTTTCTGCGACACCGCACTGTTTTGGCCATAACTTTTGACTCGGTGATCCGATTTGAGCAAACTTTTTTTGTTGGAAAGCTAACGAGAAGATCTACATTAATTCTCGGGCTACGCCCCAGAACCCAATCTCACGCGCCCTCACTCGCAGTCTTTGAGGGTCAAAACGTTAGTTTTCCGACAAACATTGTAAATCACCGATGTCCAGGTCAAAACTTAGGCAAATCTGTTCAAATTCTTTCATTGTCAACCCTGAGGTCAAAACTTTTCTAAACTTCATTGTAAAGGTCTGAAAATCGTAGATAATTCAATCAACCTCGCGTCAACGGTCACCTTACAACAATCAACAATCAACTGCTGAAGCCTCCCCTGACTCATCAACATTATGTGATCATCAATATGCTGAAATTCTACATGGTGAGCTCAGGAAACCGTCATGTGTGGTACATGTTCAGATTGCTCCACACACATGGCGGGTATGACGAGCTGTGAGCAATCAAACCTTGCACATTCTGAGGGGGAGTTTCAGTTTTCTCCTCCTGGCGCCTTACACCGACAAAGCAAGGAATCTCTCAATGGATGCAACATTCTAGGGGGAGTGTTCAAAGTAATCCTCCCCGGCGCCTAACAATGACAAAGCATACCGAGTGCTCCAGTTGAGGGGGAGTACAGAGAGAAAATGAAGAAAGTAATGAGAGAACATGTCCCTATGGCTTAGTAAACCCAACTAAGCCTACCCAAGGGACAAAGCCGAGCGTAAGTGCGTGAGTGAGCGAGTGAGTGAGTGAACATTATGAGCATTAGGAAGCAGAAGGCTCAAGTGAGAAGAAAAACAATTATCAATGATGAGTCTGCTACCTCAATTGCCTGCTATGAATTGAACATTTGCTCCTAGCCACTAAAATACTCTGGACTATCCCCATAGGTTCAGGACTGAATTTATTCAGATCCCGGGTAGAAGTCGCTGCATTTTGTCCAAACGGCGCATGCACAACCCTACCCTAGACCACTCACTTGTCTCCCAACAGACAGGTGTTTAATCATAGTTCACGGGGAACCGCATCTCTCATTACTGTCTCCTTCCGAGGCAAGTAATACTGACTACAGTGGCCTCAGCCCCATGCCACTGAATTTTCATTGATCACGTCGTGTCTAGTTACTCACTTCCCAAATGTTTTGAAATTTTCTAGGACACAGACACATTTTAGAGTCAGTTGCTAGTATTCAAGACTTGCGAGAACTTCCATAGGGCTCATCTATTACAGATGTAGACCAATAATTGGAAGGAAGTCCTGCTGTTGCAACATAAGAATCACCAACATTTTCAGGCCATTGCTTTAGAGTTTATCTCTATAGTGATGATAACGGGCGTCTTCACGACCCCGGGGGGCTACGTTATCTTTTTTAGATTCTGCTTGTTTTTCATGTTTTTATTTCCGCAGAATAAAAGAATAAAAGCATGACGTCCCGATTCATCGGATCGTCATGAGGGGGAGAGTGGTCCACATGCTGATTAACACTGAACAAATCATTCTGGGACACTTCACTCCTCCATCACAAAATTCAACACCCTCTCTACTATCTCCGCAACTCAAATCAAATGGTCAGCTACACTCACAAATCAACCATCATTATGTTCCGCTGTGCCACCGACAAGTTCTCCTCAAATGCATTCATTCCAAATAGTCAAAAAGACTACATTGTGGAGGAGACAGAGGTCAAATACTCGTGTCCTGAAGATGAATTCCATGGGCGTCTCCTATTCTCCAAAGAATATTCATTATAGAGGCGTCACCGCACTTCATCCAAGCTGATCAAGAGCAACTTCTGAAGGCATGGACTACATGCAAGATATTGAAGGTCCCTCAACCCCCGGCATCAAAAATCAAATTGTCAAGAAGACATCAAAGGGGAGATTGCAAGGATTTCTTCAGATAGCCTTCCTCAGAAGTCGAGTTCAAAGACAAAGGAAGCTCAATAACAACAAAGACAAAGATATATGCGCTGCAATGCTGATTCAACACGATTGATCACCAAGGGGGAGATTGTTGGGAATATTTTATGGTGTTCAATCCAGTTAGTTATCTTTGTATTTGTGTAGTTATTAATTAATCGTGTAATACGGGCCACAAATGTGTATCAGCCCGTGGGCTTCCTTGTAACCCGTAAGTTAGCCAACTTCTCCTATAAAAGGAGGCTAACTTACGGGAACCCCAACAATCGTGAGAGGCTTAGAGACGCAGAGGCGAGATAGAGAGATATTAGGGTTGCCGCTGCTCTCCTTCTCCAGGGAGAGTAGCGGCAGATTCATACGGTATATCAGATTCGCGTTCAATCATTTCGATTTCTTTCTATCTGCTTCTTTATCACTGTTATGGTTGTATGATTGTTAGAATTTTGGGACTAACATTTGGGATCATAAAAAATTAAGCATCAGAGGGAGGGAGGACCAGAGCATCAGAAGCAGGGCCGCCTGGGGGATATTTGGGTTCGCCATCACTTTTGGCATCCCCCAGGACTCGGTGGAGAAGGAGGGATCGCTTTCCAGCAAATCCGCATAAATGGACTTCTGCATATCAAATTTCCCGGTTTGAAGCATAAAGCTCCCTCCTCCGCCAAATTATCTTCCCCCTCAGGGGTCAACAACCATTCCGGCGCATTTTCAGCCCGGTACTCGGCAATTGCCCGTTCTAGGTCAGCCTTTAAGGCATCCCCGCTTATGAAGGACTAGATGGCTTCGCTCCCGGCCTCTTGGATCTTCTTCTTCAACTCCTCCTCCTTGACCCACCAAGATGACTCAATCGCATAATGGGCCACCATGGCGTCATCCAACCTCTTCTTGACAGCATAGACCTCTTTCTCAGCAACAGCCCTGGCAACCTCTACAACCTCAAACTTGGCCTCGAGCTCGGCCAAAGCTTTGCGGTGCTCGTCAGAAGACCCCGAGCTCCCTCCAGCTCCTGCTCTAGGTGGGTAGAACTTGAAGCCACCAAGATGAAGGCCTGATATCAATTTCAGATCGTCAGGCTCGAACAATAGTTTCAGATAGCACAAATCAGGAGTCATTAAAGGGAAGAGAGAGCAAGTTACCTCTGAAATGGCCCGAGCCGTCCGCTTTAAGGCCGTAGAGGAGGACATGCCTCCAAGCTCCTCCCTATCAACAGGGGGAGTAACAGCCAGAGCCAGGGCTACCAAGTTGACGGTGCCGTTCAAGTTAGAGGCGGAGTGGGAACACATGGTTAGACGGATCCTGTGGTGGGGCAAGAGTCGCAGCCATGCCCCCTTAGTGGGTTCCCCCCCTGAGCTCTCCAACGAGGGTCCTCCTTGAGCCCCCGTTGTCTGCACCCTCCGGGCAGGAATCATGGACCCAGGGGTTGAACTCGCATTCACCGCAAGTCTCTCCAAACGGGTGGCCATCTTATCACCTTCTGCAAACAACAAGTCTCGGTTAAAATCATAATAAGTAAACCAAAGGGAAAGAAACTATGGGCTAGACAACCCGACCTGGGAAAAACTCAAGCATCACAATGTCATTCTCACCTACGTAATGCCCCCTAAGGAATGGAGAGCCCTTGGCAACAAGCTGGGCAGCCAGTTCATTCCTCTCCGACAAGACATGCATCACCCATCTTCGGATCATCTTCCCCCACCGGTTCTTAATGGGTAGCCTGCCATCCATCGAAGTAACCCAACCCCATTTATATCTCCAACCTTTGAAGGAGTCAAGATAAGATTTTGCAGCGAACAGGCAGAGACCCGCACGCTGGGCAATCGCAACGTATCCTTGGGTATCGGAGGCACCAGATCTCACAGAGTGGAAATATTTAAGGAAAATGTCGAGGTAAGGCCTGACCTTCAAGAAAACACATCGGACTATGAACCCGGTGATAAACAGGTGGGAGTTGGGGGTAAATTGACCCGGAATAACGCCCTAATGGTGCATTATATTGAGGAGAGTAGGGTGAAGGGAAAACGGAGACCCATCTCAAGACCGGCCAGGTGCACCAAAAATGGAGCGGGGAAGGAGGTTCGACAATGTTCTGCCTCGGTGTAGGGCGAGAACAGACAACAGAAGGCCCAACGAGGTGAACCACCTCAGAGATTTCAACGTCCGAAATCGGAACGGACAGAACCCCCCAAGCAAAATCGGCGGACAAGAAGAAGTTGGTTTCAAACCCATGAGAGTCCAGTGGAATCGGGGGACGGCTGGAGCCAGACCCCTCATCCTTCGGGGGAATAGAACGAGAAGGAATGATTTGAGAAGATGACATGAAGAACTGACCTAAGAAGGGTATAGGAAGTTCAAAGCGGATGACAACAGATGGGCCTCCTAGGGTTTGCAAGCAAAAGCTTCAAAGGATTTTTGGGGCGAAATGATTGAGAAAAGGTTTCTTTGAGAAAAGAACCCGTTTATATAGTGGCAGCGTGATAACGACTCTCTAGAACCGCTTGGAAACTGGCGCAAGAGCAATCGAGTGTTGCAACCGAAAAGACAACTTGGAACTCGTGCAAGCCGCAGACGTGCGCTCCCCAATGAACCACATTCAATGGTAAATGGCGCCACGAGTTACCAAGGATTCGAAATTTGAAATAAGGGCTCGTTACTGTTGACTTAGTTTTGTTGATGACTAACCTAAAATGGAACAAAAGAAACAACTATCCTTTGGTCTCAATAGTTTATTATTGAACTAACCATGCAGGTGGACCTTTGGATAGAACCACTGCATGTTCCATAAGAAACATACTTAGTTCTGTTTTGTGAGAATGATTGAATTAATATGTTATTGCATGATACTGCCATATCTACGTACCTAGATATGTTATGCATGGAAGTGGCACAATTCAAATATCTTTACATAAATGATTGGACACCACTTAAGTAAGTTAACCTTAATTGTGCTTCATACTTTATAGAAAGTAAAAGTGGCTTGCTAAAATAAGGTCGTTGCATGATTTGAGTAAAATACTAAGGAAAGCATCTTTACATGATTCGAATAAATTCAAAATAATATTTGTTGCCATGTTCCCGTTGTTCTTACTATGGAAAGTAATCTTGGTATCTTTATATTGATGATCCTCTTTCTAAATACATTTAAAGGAATCTTTTTGGTAGCATATGATTTGATTGCATCTCCTACTATACGAATTTATTTACATCCATGATTGAATATTTCCTTGCCATATTACCTTGAGATCGTTGCATGCATAAGATATTCTCTCATTTGACATATTCTTATGTGTTACTAGAATATCTTATGTCTATCAATATAATTGACCTATGCCGTTAGCTCAAACTATGAGACATATTATACAAGGAAAGTAATTCAAAATATCAAGGAAAGTCCAAATATTCAACCAAGGAAAGGAGAGGCTACGGATGTTGTATATATTGGACTGAAGACCAGAACGAATAGTGTTTTGAAAGAGTGATCAAAAAGGAGAAAGACTTGCAAAGAGTGATCTAGTTCAAGGCATCTAAACCTACGCACGAAGTTCTAGATAGAGTTTCTTTTCCCTTCTTTATCTTGTAACTTGGTTTCGAGGAAAAGCTAAGAGTAGCTTCCTGAGTTTGGGATCGTGTGTGTGAGAGCTTTGTTGTAAAGCTGAGAGGCTCTCTACCCGCAAGGTAGAGATGCATAACTCTTCCTAGAGAGGATAGAGTTGGGGTGGCTCAAGGGTAGATTAGAAAAATTTATCTTGTAAACCCTTTTTGGTTATTTAGTGAAGTTGTTCAAATTCCTCCAAAGGAGGTCGAGGTTTTTTAATCCCTGTGAGCAAAGAGATTTTTCATCGTTAAATTCTTGTGTCTTTATTATTTTCGCACAAGTCATACTTTGTATATTTTAAAATTTATATATATACCTAATACATGAAGTATTTACATAATATATCAAATATATAATCTATTAAACTATACTACCATGAGATGATATTATGGGTCGAGTAATGGTGCGGGTAATCATATCCGAACTAAAAGTGGCCGTCAAGGGATGGTAACTTAACACGATATTCCTCTGCGCGTTCATCTGGGTTCATAATTTTGCCGGAGGGAAATATCTCACTCATCACCTCCCCATCACTACATAGGGCGGGTGCCCGCGAGCCCCAATTACCATCCCCATTATAGACACTACCCAAGAATCTAAGCGTTGGGTTAGTCCCGCTTATGGGAGAGTAAAAAGATCGGCCTAATAATTACTCGTATTTTAAAAAACAATGACGATTGTAGCAGGACTTGCAATGCACGATCTCTCCATTGCCATACACGTTTGCTCCTTTCCACCTTCCACTTTACCTCATCACAGAGTCGGGATTATCATACCCTGTAACAGGTACACGAAACTCCGGACCCGCTTCATCGCATTGGCATTCCCTGCTACCTGCTCGCTAAAAGGCGTCCTGAGAAGGACGGCTGAGCAGACTTCGTCGCCAAGAACTACGCCGTACCGAAGGAAGCAGCCGCCGGCGGTCCTTGACAGAAGCGTCGACATGAATGAACTGTCCTTGTCCATTGGAGAGACAACTAACGAACGAGAGCTCCACGCGTTGATGTCGCCGTACAAAAGTCGGGAACTTTCCGCGCGATTCATGCTCACCCTCATCTCACGCGAATCCGACTGGCAACGCTGTCTCGCGCTGCTCGATTGGATTCACGAAGAGGCTCTGTACACCCCTTCCGTGTTCGCATACAACGTCGTGCTTCGTAATGTTCTCCGAGCCAAGCAATGGCGCCTTGCCGCTGGACTGTTCGACGAAATGCGCCAACGAGGCCTCTCACCAGATAAGTACACTTACTCGACTCTAATTACCCATTTCGGGAAAGAAGGCCTGTTTGACGATGCTCTATCTTGGCTTCAGAAAATGGAGCATGACCACGTGACTGGGGATCTGGTTCTGTACAGCAATTTGATGGAGTTATCTCGTAAACTATCTGATTACCCAAAGGCTATATCAATATTCTCCAAACTAAAGAGCTCAGGGATTACCCCGGACCTGGTAGCTTACAACACAATGATAAATGTGTTTGGGAAAGCCAGGCTTTTTCGGGAAGCAAGTTTATTGCTAAACGAGATGATGTCAAATGGCATTACCCCAGATACCGTTAGTTACTCTACGCTTATGAGTATCTACATGGAGAATCGGAAGGTTCTTGAAGCTCTATCCGTGTTTTCTGAAATGAAGAAAGCAAACTGCCCGCTTGATTTAACAACCTGCAATATAATGATCGATGTGTATGGACAGCTTGATATGGCGAAAGAAGCAGATAGTTTGTTTTGGAGTATGAGGAAGATAGGGATCGCACCAAACGTGATAACTTACAACACCCTTTTAAGGGTTTATGGTGATGCCGAGCTGTTCGGCGAAGCCATACATTTATTCAGATTGATGCAGAAGAAGAACATCCACCAAAACGTCGTGACATATAACACAATGATTAAGATATACGGGAAAACGCGCGAACATGAAAAGGCAAACAACCTTGTTAAGGAAATGGAGACTAAAGGGATCAAACCGGACACCATCACATTCGCTACTATGATCCACATATGGAGTAAAGCAGGAAAGTTGGACAGAGTCGCAATTCTGTTTCAGAAGCTACGGTCTTCTGGGGTTGAATTCGATCAGGTTTTATACCAGACGATTATCGTGGCTTATGAACGGGCCGGACTAGTCGCCCATGCCAATCGTTTGCTGCAGGAACTGAAACGGCCCGATAATATTCCTCGGGAAACCGCTATAATGGCTCTTGCAGGAGCTGGTCGGCTAGAAGAGGCAATGTGGGTGTTTCGACGCATGATTGATGCTAGGGAGGTGAAGAACATAGAGATTTTTGAGTGTATGATTGATCTTTTTTCTAGAAATAGAAGGTACAAAAATGTCATTGACGTGTACCGGAATTTGAGAGAATCAGGTTTTTCCCCGGATTCAAACATGGTTGTCATGGTCCTTGATGCTTATGGGAAGTTGGGGGAGTTTGAGAAGGCGGAGTGTCTATATAGGAAGATGAATGAGGAGGAGGAACGGGTTTTGTCTGACGATGTCCATTTTCAGATGTTGAGTGTGTATGGGGCCCGGGGGGATTTTGAAATGGTCGAGACGTTGTTTGAGAGACTTGAAATTGATCCACGCGTTAACAAGAGGGATTTGCATCAAGTTTTTGCGGGTATATATGAACGAGCAAACAGAGTAGAGGATGCATCTCGGCTTGTCAATAGAATGAGTGACATGAAAGTCCTTTTATCATGATCTCTCTCCCAGAAACAAATTGTGTGACCATTTGTTGTTTTCATACATCTCTCTATCCCAGTGTATATATGTAAACTGCGTATGTAATTCAGTGTAGAACAAAACTTATTGTGTAGATTTCTGTGTCTATCACTCCCTCTGGTTGTCTCGTCCTTCACAATTTAATAGGTGGTCCTTATGATTACCAGGCATTTAAGCATTTAATTTAATGCTTGCTCATGAATTAACATTGATAAACACTTTAAATGACCTACACCTACCTATATTAGTTATCTCGTCGTTATAATATCTCGTTTGTTGGACTTGACGTCTGCGATTGGCATGATGTGTAGAGAGGGACATCGAAGATTCATGTGGGAGGTTTCACCCAGTTCAGGTTCACAGTCAAGTTAGGACAATTACACTCTCGCAATTGATATAGAAACATCAGCACCAGTGGTCTAGTGGTAGAATAGTACCCTGCCACGGTACAGACCCGGGTTCGATTCCCGGCTGGTGCAACTTTTTGCGTTTTTTCCCCTTTCCGGCCCATTTTTTTTTTCCGACACAGCACACACACGGTTCACGATTTTGTCAGTTGACATGATTTGCAGTTAAGCCGAAGGAAAACATTAATTTCGTCGACATAATAAAAAGGAAAAGGAGGAGATTCTACGGACGCAACTGGTGTGTGTCTTCAACATGATTATAATGGAACCTTGACCCTTCCCTGAAATTTAGATCTGTGATGGAAATTTTCAAGAAAGCCCAAACCGTCCGGCTAATGAGCCACCACGACAAATACCTATCCGCCGACCGGAAGGAAGAGTCGGTTTTCCAATGCAGGGATGGCTCCACCAAGGCCGCGAAATGGACCGTGGAATTCGTGGAAGGGGCCCACTTCGTCCTCCGCCTGAAGAGCTGTTACGGCAGGTACCTAACCGCCACGGACGAGCAGTACCTTCTCGGCGTGACGGGCAGAAAGGTCCTCCAAACGGTACCTAAGAAATTGGACTCGAAGATCGAATGGGAACCCGTGAGGGAAGGGAACCTGGTGAAGATGAAAACAAGGTACGGCAACTTTCTGAGGGCGAATTCGGGAATCCCTCCTTGGAGAAACTCAATCACGCACGACATTCCTCATAGGCATCAAGACTGGATTTTGTGGCAAGTTGAGATTCTTGAAATCCGTCCGGATTCTCCGGAAAAGATCCCTAGATCAGATGACGCCGATGATGACTTGTCCAACTTTAGGCTTGCCTCACCATCTCTTTCCCAACACTCGGTAAGTTAAGTAGGGGTGTTTAAATAATAATAACAACAAAAACTATGATGATTACTATTTTAATAAACAATATAACTATTGGCTTTTGATATTTCAGTTTTAAACTTTCATGTGTTGGTTTAGCTTCACTTTCTGTAAACTTGTGAACCTTTTATTATTATTATTATTATACGGAGTATGAAGTTTTTCATCATTGTTGCTATGATTGTTAAATAAATTATCATCAGTTTTTTTATGAATATGCTACTTAGCTAGCAGTTTCAGTAGGGACTAGTTAACTAGCTGATCAGGGTAAACTACCCCATCCTTATCAAACTTATTATGTAGATTCGCTTATGAAAAAGTAGCCAGGCCATTTCTCAAAACATGATTGGTTTTAAAGTTTTAACCTTAAACCGTCGTATTCGCACCATGAAAACTCCTCTCCCTCCCTTTCAGTTACTTGCTGAGAAGTAGATCCATGATTAGAGACATTTATATTATATGGAGTACTGTATATAGTCATATTAAAGCTGAAATGAAAATGTACGTGCAGCGAGGGGAGTCGGTCGATGGGAGTGAAGGGCGGGTCATATACTACTATGTGGCGGATGATAAAGGGAATGTTGAGGATAATGGGGTTGAATGGCCATGCTTCCATTTTAAAGGGAATGGTTTGGAGGAATTGAGTGAGAAGCTGGAGGAAGAGACTGGGCTTGAAGATGTGATCGTGTGCATGCGCAACCCTTTGAATGGCAAGGTTATCCCTCTCCGCTTAGCTCTCCCGCCTAACAATTCTACCATGCATGTCGTCGTTCTTCCTTCCTCTTCCAAAGGTTAGTCTTCCCATCACCCCGTTGTCCTAGCTAGTAGCTTTGCTTTCTGGAGATTGTAAATAATAAATGTGTAGTCTATGACTATGTCATCTTAAGCTAGCTTTTAGTTCAGTTGTAAGAGAACACACACACACATCTGGTAGAGCTACACCTTCATTGCTGTTGTTTCTTTTGTTTCCTAATTAACATCAATGATGGTTCACATTCCTTCATTCATATGTGTCTTTTTGTGTTGTTGACAGCGGCTAGAGTCTTTCTGCCGGAAAGTTCATTCTCACCATCTCATTGTTGATCAATCCATCCCTCCGCGGATAGCTAGGGTGGTCATTCATACTCAGAAGAGAGAAGAACATTCAGTTAGCATCGGGTTATTCTTCTACGATTTGTTTTTTGATTGTGATTTGGACAGAGTGAAACTTATGTTTGCTGAGTGTGTAGTAGCCTTCTTTGGTCCAACAAGAGGGGGGCTTTGAATAATGTAAAGAGGAATTGAAGTGTCCATCCTTAACTTCATGTTAGCATTTTCATTGTGCATTGGTTGCCAAGCTCCACAAACATTCTTGAAAATCATTCTGAAGATGTTATTAAATGGAGAACCTGGGCAGAATGCATCTCAAAGTCAACGTTAGCATAATCATGGCTATTATTCCATTTGATCACTTCGTATAGAGCTGCAAAGTCAGCATCAGTCTTGCTATCCACATTCATACGATTTTTTTTAGCAGACTGAAAGAGGCCAAAATGATCTCTCAATATTCCCGCTACAAAAAATGAACCCGGCTTTCCCACAACTGCAATGTTTAACTTTAAGCGTCCAGGTGATGGCTTAGTCCATCTTTCAATGCATGGCTTTCTTCTACGCAAGAAAGAACAAGGTAATTGGTGAGAAGAAACCAGTTTGGAGCACTTATGTTAAATCTTCTGCTTCGAAACACTCAAGCACCAATCATGCATGAAGTTTGTGATCTTAGTTATAATATTACTGGTAACGTTAGAAGCACTACCCCAAGTAAGATCACAAAATTGTGCCCAAAGAAACCAGACTATAACATTAGGCATCACAGATATATACATTCCAGTAAGAGACTTGTTAGAGGATGAAAGCCACCATGAAAACATGCATTGGCGTAAAGAAGAATGATATTTCGTGTTATCCAATAACAAAGCGCTGAAATATTTCCAAACCGTGAGTGCATAGGAGCATGAATAAAACATATGATCTGTTGTCATCTCGCCCCGTCGACAGAAAGGACACACAGAAGGAAGGTTATACCGGAGTTTTCTTAGATTTTGAGGTAAGGGAATGTAACTGTTGAATAATCTCCAAAGAAAGATAGCAATCTTTAATGGGATAAATGGTTTCATAAGCTGATGATATGGAAAAAATTCCATCAGAAGAGTGTTTCCATATCAAACTGTCGTTTACCCTCGTTGTATGTAACACTGCATTTGAGTGCACCTTGCAAATTCTCTGCCAAAGATGAGAGTCAGTAGGCTTGATATCCATGGAATGCCTCCTTCCATACTTGATATACATCAAGTTGGCCCAAAGCGACTCCCTTTGGTTGTATGTCCACCAATGTTTTAATGAATAAGTATACTGCATATCATCCAAGGACCTGATCCCTAATCCACCACACCCTCTTGGTTTACAAATAGATCTCATACTATCCAAATGATGTTTAAATTCATGCTCCGAATATCCCCAAAAGAAATTAGATATCTTCCGTTTAATCATTCTAAACACAGATTTAGGAAGTTTGGTAACGGCTAGGAAATGAAGAGGAAGTGAATTGAGCAATGAGCACATGTCTAATCAATATCAATCTGCCAGCTTGTGAGGGCCTTGTGTTTCCAAACGGAGAGCTTAGAATCACATCCACCAAGTCCATACAATGAGCCACCCTAGTAATGCCTTAAAAGTTAAAAGGCAGATTACAATGTGTGATCTTCAAAAGTTTCTCCATGCCCCTAACACGAGCCGAAGATAGATGAGAGGGAGTGATCACTTGACTCTTGTGAAAATTGACAAGCTGACCCATTGCTGCTTCATAAACTCTCAAGAAAGAGAGAAAGTTCTTCAGATTTGCTTGGCTACCATTCAGAAAAACTAGCAAATCATCCGCGTAAGCAAGATGCGAAATACAAACCCCCCTAGCAGCCTTATAAGGGATGATTTGATTCTGAGAAATCAGATAGTTCAAACCCCTCGAAAACCCCTCAGAAATGAGTATAAACAATAATGGAGATAAAGGATCTCCTTGTTTGACTCCTCTGCCGGGTTTGAAAAAGCCAAAAGCCGCACCATTGACTAGGATAGAAATATAAGTAGCCTTTAAATTCTGCATGATCAGGTTGATTACTGCCGAGTGAAAACCGGAACTGCCTTGAAGATTCTGCAGAAAAGTCCAAGATACACGGTCAAAAGCCTTTGCCATGTCTAACTTTAATGCTATATTAGAGCCATGCACCTTCCACTCCAAGCTGTGAATCATCTCATAAGCAGCCAAAACATGGTCTGATATATCTTTGCCTTTAAGAAAACCCGCCTGTTCTTTAGAGATCAAGCGAGGCAGAATAGAAGATAGGCAGGTGGCTAAAATTCTAGTGTTAATTTTGCTGAGAAATGTTGATAGGCAAATGGGCCGAAAGTCTCCCAAGCTGCTAGCATTTTCAATCTTTGGAATCAATACCTAAAAAACACTACCCACGCTTTTAGTAATCTTAAGACCCATAAAAAATTCCTGCACCGCCCTCACCACATCCGAGCCAATTAAATCCCAAAATTTTCTAAAGAAAAACCCACTAAATCCATCAGGGCCTGGAGCACTATTAGGATTTAGATCCCACACAGCAGCCTTCACTTCCTTTTCCTGAGGTATTTCCAAAAGAGCTGTATTATCATTCTCAGAAATAAGGTCTGGAATATATTGCAGTATCTGCTCATGCTCAGTAGTTTCCTCTTCATTATATAACTGAGAAAAATAGAAACTGCCCCGCGACCAATCTCAGTATCTCCATACACTTCCTTTTCCTGAGGTATTTCCAAAAGAGCTGTATTATCATTCTCAGAAATAAGGTCTGGAATATATTGCAGTATCTGCTCATGCTCAGTAGTTTCCTCTTCATTATATAACTGAGAAAAATAGAAACTGCCCCGCAACCAATCTCAGTATCTCCATACACTTCTTTTCCATCTAGGTCCTTAATGACAGTAGTAACCTGTCTTCTTCTCAAAAAAAAAGAAACTGCCTCGTGACTCATCTCAAAACACCAAGAATGCCAAATCAAAAAAAAAAGTGGAGCTTCTACTTTTCATGAAATGTTTAGTGGTATGATGCAACAATTTGCAGTGAAAAATAAAGTGGTTGAGGAAGTTGCTACTTCGGTGAAGAATGTGACGAATTTGAATATGAGTGTTCTAAATTCAATGGATGCTAATACGTCAAAGTATAGTATTGAAGATGGTATGATAAAGTTGTGCACTTTACCCGGTCTAGATCCACTTACTCCTCAGATTTTATTTGCTTGCTCGATTATTGAGAATCCCCATAAGAGGACTATTTTCCTCAGTTTGCCACATGATGATAGTAGAGTTGTATACATTAATTTTATGTATGCTGAACACAATAAAGGAACATTTGTGACTTTTTGTGAACTTTTTGTTATGTTGGACACATTTTGAGCATTTATGTGACTTCAATGTTATTATTATTGATTATAACTTAACTTTAAAAAATTACATTTATAATGTACATATTTTATTTGTATGTGATCATGGATAATTACAACATGCGAAATAGACAATTTCTTTTCATGTTTCAGCAGCAATATCTCTTATGTCACAAATACTTTGAAATAGAGTGAAAATTTGGATGATGGCTTCTATGACAGCTTATATGTGCGAGTATTATTTCAAAAACATATATAAGGAGTCGTGCATGACGTCCTATATGACCGGAGAAAGATGGATGAATGAGGTATTAAATGGTCATGAAAAAAGATGTTTCAATGCGTTTAGAAATGACGTGTATGGCGTCCTATACAACCATTCAATTTAAAAGAAAGGTCAGGAAAGGAACTTTCTTTTAGTAGATGTCTTTTGGGTTACAGACTCCTGATCAGAGCTGTATAAATACCCGCTTTGTCTTCAAGAATGGGACATCCGAAATTCACAAAACAATTCCTCCATACTCTCTCTTCCTTCGTTGAATCTTTGAGTTCGCCGAAATCCCGTTGGGAGCGAAGAACTGTTCTATCCTGGGACACGCTTGCTACGTGTGTCGGGCAAAAACGTCTTAAGAAAACGACGTTTACGTTGGGCTCGATTACAAGTAATCTTACGTTTTTCCTTAACTATTTATTATTTATTTGTTATTTCATTTGCATGAAGAATATTATACACACATATAACAGGATCACGACCAAGAGGGTCACGAGAAGTATTTAATTGCGTGCATTCATCCCTAAGAAGTTGTGTCGAGAGAGCATTTGGTGTTCTTAAAGCCTAATGGAAGATATTACAAAGTGACAAAGTATTCACTAGTCGATCAAAATAGGATCATATGCTCATGTTTTGCATTACACTACATAAGAAAAAGCAAACTTGATCCAACTTTTGATTTCATTGATGAAGATCCTGTATTCATAGCTCCTGATGTTATTCGAGATGTTCAAGCTAATTCTGCACAAGGTGACTATCAAATGAAAATTCATTAGACGATTATTCGTGATAACATTGCTTCAAGTTTGATGTCATAGACACTTTGTTCTTAAAACTATCACAAATTTTGTTCTTATTATCGGTGTAGTGAATTTATGAATTTTAATTATTATATTTTCATTTAATTCATGGGTGCTAATTATTGGTATTTATTAATTATTTTTGCTAATTATTATCGTTCGTATTTGTTGTTATTTTTTATAACATCATATTAAACAAAAAGAAAGAAATATTGAAATGTGCTAATGTCTTTTTTTGTCTTTTTATCTATTAACTGTTAAAAGCAAAGTTACTAAAACATCTTTACTGTAATCCGCCAAATTGATCTGCCGGTCAAAGCTGCTGACTCAATCCGCTAACTATTAACCGCCGATTGCCAAACAAGCCCAATCTCATATGTGATTACAATAAACTGTGACAATAAAATGGAAAAAGTTGACAAAGTCCAATGAAATTATAATACAAATGTAAAACAATAAAATTACAATACAATTACACTTTATTGTAGTCATTCATATCAATTATCAAGTATTGCATCTATATATGAATATAGATAATATGTATATACTACGTATTACTCTAATTGTGTGATTGAATACTACGTACCAGTATAAAATAATTTGTACACATAACGAAGATATATTTGAGTCCTAAAAATAAATTCGCATTCTATTTATTCAAATTTGAATCACAGATCATATTCTATTCATATTTGTTTTATTCTGTTTTACTTTGCTTTGCAAAACAAGGATTTCTTCACACTTTCTACCAAATAGGTCATGTCGGTCGTGTAAACTCAATTCAATCTCTCAACTAAAAAACGTTCAATGCACACCCCGAACCAAGGAAAAATGGTTCAAATTTCATTTTTATAGGTAAACAGCCCGTCATTTTTTTAATTTTTTAATTGTTTTTCCAAACAGTCATTTTGACACTTTAGTAGTTTACGGGGTGCAAATTGGGCCATTTTTATCGGTTATTTAACCTTAAAAAATGAAATTTGAACCTCTTTTTACCGGTTCAGAGTGTGAATTGGATATTTTTTAATTCAGGAACTGATTCAACTGAAGAGCTTACAAGACCGGTACAAGGCCTATTTGACCCATTAGACTCCCTTCTTTGGTTCAATATTCATATTCCGCACATCCTGTGTTTGAATTGTAGAATACTATACAGTATACATACTACATTATACAAATGCAGGAGTCCTTTTTCATGACGGGTAAGCAGTACTATCTGTGTGTAAACAAGGATGAAGAAAAGATGTGATCCAAAGCAGAGGAAGAACTCTTGTGCAGAATTATTGAGCAAAAAAATTGAACACCTTCTTGGGCTTGAATGGTGCTTGGGAAAGCAGTACCATGAAATGAAACTAAAAGAAAAGTTCATCGGACAACCTAGAATTATTTTTACAATCCAAAAAAGCACCTCCTCAACATAGCCAAAAACTAAAAACGCTCCCTCCACCTACCATGCGACTAAACAGCTCAATTTATGGCTTGAGAGCCAAAGCAAGACCAAACTTAGCACTCTTGTCAATATTCTTGACATCCACCTCACCAGACAGGGTAATGAGCGACTTGGGACGCCACTCATGCTGAATCAGAGTATTCGCTATCCCATTGTTGTTCACCCGTGCTTTGACTGTGGTCAAAGGATCCAGCTGATGCTGGGCCCCAACAGTGATGTTGTTCTCATTAGTAGAAAAGCTGTATGCCACCTCAGCACCAACACACGTGTTGCTCAATGGGTTCACCTGGTGGAAGTACGACCATTTCATGGTGTCACCTTTGTCATTCCTGATAAATGGCAAGGTTAATAGCATATGGTGCAATGAAGATTTGCATTAAAATGAAAGCACAGCTTCTCAATTTATGTACTGTACAAAAGTGATATGCAACATAAACTGCATATTCTTACCATGTATTATTTGAGTTTATACATTCATTTGTAGGATCGAGCAAATCATCATATTACTCCGTATTTCACTAACTTGTTCTAATAAAGTGAACATAACAAGTTAAAAAAATGCATTATTTACTACAAGGAATACTTGTTATCTTATCAGCAACTAAGGAGATAAATTAGTAACACAAAAAATAGCTTCTCCTCCCCCATCATTCGAAATCCCTCTAACAAAGCAAGCTAGGTTATTGTTTGGATGGAGGAGCGTCTTGGAAGGTTTGAGAGGTCATAGGAGTTTATTATATTGATAAACAGAATGCCTCTAAAAGCAAAACAAAAAGGATGATTGAATTTACAAATATCAAGATAGAGTTTAAGCCCACCAATGCCATCCCCTCCAAAACCCAATTCTAGTCAATAAGATTTTCAAGAGAACAAGCCACTCACAAGGTCAATGCAGAAATGAGGTCTGAGTTGGTCAAACTGAAGGCAACATTGTATTTGGTGAAAGTACCGGACTTGGTGTCAAAGGAAACATCAGTTCCAAGAGCAAGAGTGTTAGTTCCCAAGACACCAGAAAAGTTTATTACTGGGCTTGCTGTTAAACCAACACTAGTGCTTATGCCAGCAAGGTCATGTAAATATTGAAGTTCAACCTGTAACACAAAGGAGAGAAACTAATGATACTTTGTTCAACTAATAGTTTTCATCAAATGCTTATGCTGCCATGGTCATATAAACAATGAAGTTCAACCTCTACACAAAGGAGATCAGCGAATAGAGCTCTACGCTGTTAGAAAACAAAATGAAAAATTACCTTACCAGATCTTTGATCAGGGAGTCTGAAGTTCACAATGCTTTTCAATCCAGGAGCTGCTTCATCAACAGTGATGGTTGTAAAAAGCTGGATTCAGATGGAAAAGATGATTAGATGCTTCAGGATTCAGAGAAAGTGGGGCTATGAGAGTGGAAAGGATTATAATTAAAGGAAAAACAAAAAACGAGTTCAAACTCAATGAATCCTTTTCAGATGCAGTAATTCAATTTTACATATTCATTGACATTCATTTCAAAAGAGTTAATATATTAAATATATTATAACCTTAAATTCGTTTTAAGCCCTTCAAATATAGTGCTGCCTGTTTCAAGTCCCTGCAAAATTATTTTGTCGTTGAAACAACCCTGACTCATACGTTTCCTCCCAACCTTTTTATATAGATGAATGAATAGTTTACATTATTTTATTTAAATAAAAGGATGACTTTAAAAGTTTCTAATCAATTTATAGAGTCGACATAAATTTTTTTCTAATTGGAGTACTCTTTAAGTTGTATTGGTGACTAAAAAGAAAATAGTGTATAGTTAGAGAGATTTCAAACAAAAATGTTTCATAATTGAGAGGACTGAAAATGTATTTAAGCCTAGACGAAGAAAGTAAGGAATAATTGTATAAACGAACAATCATATATAATTTCCCTTTCGGATTTTCTAAAGTCAAAAGGCCAAATCACCAAACATGAAAAACATTCCTCTTGCCACAGCACTAAAAAATATAGATACCACAACACTAGTGGATGTATGCTGATTCACTAAGAAGGAAATCTGGTTAAAATTAACAATGTAGTAACACCCCAAAAAATAAAGGCAGCTCATCAGTGATGGGATAACCAAGCTGATTTGGGTTGACGGAAATTTGTACAGACAGTATCAAAAGTAAAACTCTGATGACAAGTGCTCAATAAAAATGATAAAAAAATTGAAAATTAAGTATGAGAGCTTACATTGGAGTTGGTGTCCACTTTGATATCAGTGGTAATGTTCTTGTTCTTCAACTGGGTGGTGACATCACCCAAAAATAGATCTCCTTTCTTTGACCCAGATGAAGTAATGGCCTACATAGAAAAGAGATAAAAAAAAATTGTGAAGAGTCTAATAAGATACCATATAATAAAATTGAGAATACAAGTATTGGTAAGGAAAATCAGTCATTATATTGAAGACAAACAGATTATATACACAAGTCTTACTGAAGACAAGAAGCAGTCATTAATTCACTACATTAAAGAAAAACGCATTATGTACAGAAAAAAATTTCAATCTTAGTTAATCCAAATCACAAGGAGTAATAGCGCATATTGTGAAATACTAAAATGCATCTGCAGTTAATAAACAGAGATGCAGCGATGACAAAAAGAGGATTCTAATTTCTAAATTACTTTAGAGTTGCAACAAAAACAAAGAAAATGTCATTAACAATTCCTCCCTTCATCCGTATCATACCTTCCCTTTTCATCCGTTCCACCAAATCTGTGGACACTTGGTATGTGTGTGGTTCTGATTTATCCAACTCAATCTTAGTTTAGAGATACATTACCCCTCTGGTTCTCGTGTCTCATTTTAAGGAAAGGGGGATAGCAAGTACACAAAAGTCATGAGTAAGTTATTCCACAATACTTCTATAGTCGTGTGAATGTGACTTGCAAAAACACAAATCCACAAATTGAAGCACAAAAAAGCAGGTTCATTGGATTTCCAAAAAAATAAATACAGAATTGTCCATTCCTACAGACAAGGAAACCCTAACACAGATCCAGGTAGAGCAAAGTGGAAAACTCACAACACCCGTAGGAGAGTAGGTAGTGATAGTGAACTTTTGGTCCGTCTGAAAATCCCTGTTCAGAAGATCTGTTTCCAACAACAACGACGACGACCGGCACAAATAGATTAGCTCAGAAGCAGGACATGAGGTGAAAACGGGAACAAAATCAAAACGGACAACAACGCATCATGTACATACCACGGGCCTTCTTGCCGATATCAGAGTAAAGACCAGGACCTTTGGCCATGGCTGCGACGATTTCGGGAAGTAGAAGAGAAGGTAATGGGAAAGGTGAAGAAATGGTGTATGGTAGGTGTATATATACACAAGCGTCTGCAGCAAAGCCCTAATTGGAACGGTGCGCCACACGTGTTCTGGCGAACCGTTAAAATGATTCAAGTAGACGCGAGGAATTCATTTGCAACTGGGGCTCGGTGCAGCAAGTGAAGACCTGGCTTGCGATAAAATAATCGTGAGCGTGCGCCGCGGTACATTAGATTACGACTTGCATTTCTTTGGCCGGAGGAAGGTGGTTTGTTCATCAAGAAAGTGTTTATTTTCATTCAACATTTCCATTAGGCAATTCCAATCATTTGCAACTGGGGCTCGGTGCAGATCAAATAGTCCCATATTTTTTTAAATCAAATGCAAGAAAATGGTTTTTTAAATAATTTTAACATTTTGACTTTCATGTTTGTCAATACACAACATTGATCATAATTATAATTAATTATGTATTACTCCCTTCGTCCTGGTAAATTCTTTCGATTTTGACCGGTATCGCAAAATTTATGCAAAAAGTTGGGAGGGTTGACTTTCCCGTTACACCCTTGGCTGAATGGGGTCAAGAAAGGGGTAAAATGTGAGGTAAAAACTTTAAATAAGATAGAAATAATTAAACGTAGAGTTGATTGACATGTGAATAGTGATCACTATTCGCCCAAGCTCAATTGGGCTTAGAAGAGGCGGCAAGGCCATTAAAGGAGGCCATTAGAAATACTCCTCACAATTACACCATACACTCCACACACACACAAAAAAAAATGACAGCTTCTACACTTGGTTCATCTTCCACACTTGCATCTTCTTCTTCAGTTTCTTCATCTTCCACACTTCCTTCTTCTTCTTCCACATCAGCCTCCCTAGACCTGCAAATAGTAATAACAGATGATGAGAGCGATGCAATGCAAAAAAAGGCTTTCAAACACTGAAAAAGATAGCATTGGAGATACACTCCTAATGTCCAGTTGGAGGGATTTTTTGGGGGACTTGAACCATGATAAAACCAACAAGAAACCGAAAGGTTTAGTTTGTTGGAGATGTCAAAAGGTTGGGCATGTCAAGCGTGATTGTCGTGTGAAACTCAACAAGAATGATGCTGGAACGAGTGGGAGTGGACAAGAACGGTCTATGGACCTGATTCCACAGAAAGGGGGTCAGTTCTTGACTAACTTTGATAATTTTGTCCAGAATTATGTATCTCATTCCAGAATCTCTTTATGTACAGGATGATGATTGTGCATTGTGGATCGACTCGGGGGTTATGAGCCATGTGTGTAAGGATAAAGGATGATTTGAAGACCTAGATTTAGTAGAGATTGGTTCCTTCTTACGCATGGGAGACGAGTCAATGGCGCCAATCTTAGGAAAGGGTGTAGTTGTTTTAGAATTTACTTCTGGAAAAACAATTACGTTGTTTGATGTTTTATATGTACCGAAGGTTCAGAAGAATCTTGTTTCGGGAAGTATGTTGAATAATTTAGGGTTCAAACAAGTGATTGAATCCGATAAATATATTCTATCCAAGTGTGGTGTGTTTGTTGGTTTTGGATATTTATCAAATCGCATGTTTGGTTTAAATGTTGTGAATAAATTAATTTCTAGTGATAATTCTGTTTTTGTGGCATCTTCCGTGAATGATTGTATGATTTGGCATGCTAGATTAGCTCACGTTAATTTTAGAAAAATGCATGAAATGTCTAAAGATGGTTTAATTCCGGCTTTTGATATTAATAATGATAAGTGTAGGACTTGCATGCTTGCTAAGATCACAAAACCGTTTCCTAATATTGAAAGGAATTCGGCTATTTTGATCTATGTGATTTTCACTCAACTCCTTCCCTTGGCAATAGAAAGTATGTTCTTACTTTTATTGAGGATTCAACTCGGATTTGTTATGTGTATTTATTACACACTAAGGATAAAGCTTTAGAGAATTTTAAAGTGTATAAAGCCGAGGTTGAATTGCAATAGGATAATCCAATAAATGTCTTAGGACTGATCGGGGAGGAGAATATATGGATCCCCATTATTTTCAATCTGTTGGAATCATTCATGAGACCACGACTCTGTATACACCACAACAAAATGGTGTGGCCGAGCGGAAAAATCGAGTTTTAAAGGAAATGGTTAATTCCATGCTTTCCTACTCGGGTTTTAGTGAAGGGTTTTGGGGAGAGGCCATGCTCACAGACTGCTATGTTCTAAATAGGGTTCCAAACAATCGGAACAAGCTAGACAACCCCATATGAGCTTTGGTACAAAAAAGCGCCAAATTTGAAATATTTTCGGGTTTGGGGTTGTCGGGTGGTTGTAAAATTGCCCGAGCCCAGAGGGAAAATTTTGGGAGAAAGGGGAATTGATTGCATATTCACAGGGTATGCTGAAAATTCTAAGGCTTATAGGTGTTATGTAATAGAACATAACTATGCGGTAGCGGTTAACACTGTGATTGAGTCTCGGGATGTGATCTTTGATGAGATGAGGTTTTCATCAAACTCAAAGACCAAAAGATTTACATCCAAGCACTAGTAAGGTGCAAGGTCCAGTATGTTTGGATGGTGTTTCGGATTTGGAGACACCACAAATTAGGAAAAGCAAAAGAGACCGCATTGTGAAAGACTTTGGTCCCGATTTTCACTTGTATTTAGTGGAAGGTTCAAGGCACGAAGTGTGGGTACAATATTCATATTGTTATCAAATTGATGATGATCCTAAGACCTTTAAAGAGGCAATGGAGTCCCAAGATGTTACCTTTTGGAAGGAGGCAATTGACGATGAAATGTCATCAATTATGGAGAACAACACTTGAGTGTTGTCGGATTTGCCACCGAGTTCTAAACCTTTAGGTTGCAAATGGATCTTCAAAAAGAAGATGAAGGTGGATGAAACTATTGACAAGTTCAAGGCCCGGTTAGTCTGTTAGACCCCTAGATTTTGATTGACAGTTGTGATGATGCCAAAACTTCTCAAATGTCCCCCCCCCCCCCCCCCCCCCCTCTTTTGTAGAATTTAACTTAATGATGTATTCCGGCAGTTGACTGAACTTGTTTAAACGTGTTAAGTTCAAAGCGTCAATTATCAAAGAAATTTAACTGGATAATATAAAATGCAATAAGGTAATATTTTAATTACCTTAAAAGGATTTCTTATAGACCTTACCAGTTTCATTTCTTTGATACATCAAATAACACAAAAACATCTCGAACAAACTATTTACTAAGCTGGAACACAAAATGCAATAAGGTAGTAATTGTTACCTTAAAAGGATTTGTTATCCTACCAGTTAAATAAATAGTTCGTGTTCTATTTTTTTTGGATGAAAGGTAATTATATTAAACACCCAAAAAATAACATCATAGGATGTATCAAAGTACTCAGAGGCATACTACCTAAGCTAGGGTTAACTAACCTAGATATAATCATCTAAACCAACTCACTCTGTAAATACCAGGACAGTCCCCTGGATATAAAAAATCACTAGTCAAAGGGAAAGACTCCCTACAAAACTCAACAACATCGCTAAATAAAAAGAAACTACCCCTCACATCAATATCCCACACACAAACACGCTCAAATTTTTACATTTGGCGGTATCCGTAGCCAGCTAAGCGGATCATCATCCTCAAATGTTGGCTCCGGTGTCATGGCATTCGTACCACCCATGTCGTGCAGTGTAGAGTTATCTCGTTCTGGAGTGGGGCTCAGCCCCATTGGCACCACTTCCAGCTCAGTGGCACCCACAATATCATCCCATGGTGTTTCCCCCTTCTCAACTCTTACCTCTTCCTCTACTATTCTCGTATCAACCTGAATTGTCTCTACCTGTACCTTTGTCTTTTCCTTATCAAATAGACCTGTCTCCATGCCCTCATTCACCGTCTTCTCTTCCTCTTGTTCTCTAGCCATTTCCCGTTCTTTGGTTGCCAATTTCTTGCAAATAAATGGGTGGTGCCCATATTCTTTGCAGTGGAAACAGTAGTTAGGAAAGGTCTCATAAACCACATATTGATTGACTACTTTGCGGGAAGGTAGTCGAATAGGAAATGATAGCGGTGGTGGTTTGGAAACATCAACCTCAATAGTTCGTGTTCTAAATACTAGATGAAGTGACCGAAAGACAAAAGCAAAATGTTTTGTATCAAGAAAATTATACCGGAAAAGTCAAAATGCAATAAGGTAATTTATTACCTTAAACGGATATTTAAATCCTACCGGTATATATTTTCTTTATCACAAAAACATATTTCTTCGTCACCCATTAAGAACAAATAAATGTAAAATTTTTTAGACTAATAAAATTTATACTGGAAAGTAAAAATGCAATAAGGTAAAATTCAATTACCTTAAAAGGATATAATCCTACCAGTATAAATTTTATTAGACTCAAGAATTAACTGTTCGTTCATTACTTTATCACCTCGTGATAAACCGGAAACCGGAGCCAATCAAAGAAAAGGAAAGCCAAGCATGGAGGACATTTAATGTAAAGAACGTACAAAGCATTGGGAAGCGCAGTCTAATTGGATAAACGCAGGAGAACTGCAGCAGCTAGGCAGAAAGAGACAAAAAGTTTTATCGGCTCCGAAGAGGAAGATAAACAACAAGTTCTTTATCCTCTGCGATCAAGATTCAACGAACAAGATTAAATCATCTCAACCAACGGATGAGATTAATCTACCGGAGATGCCTATAAATGAAGGCAGAAGCATGAGTCCGAAAATAAGTTTTTGAGTTCAAAGCAGAGAGATTCCATAAGCATTCAAAGAATATCTAGCAACTCTGCTTTGACTCATGCTTCACTAAGCTTTTAGACTAGATCATCATTTTCATATTTTTAGAGCTTAGTTTATAGTTGGAGACCAGAATTTCCTTGTAGTTCACAAGGTGTTGTAAAACACTTCAGGAGGACGGTTGTTCCCGGCCTGAGTGTGGTTAGATAGGTCAGGAGTACCTTTTGATCCCCACTGGATCAATTGAGAAAAACCTAAAGGATTGAGTAGCTTGGAGTGGTGTTGTACTCCTCGTGAAACACCTTCAATCTAGGCCAGAGTTGTCAAGGCTAGATTGGCACTAAGTGTACTGGGCTTAATACATTAGTGAAATCCATTTGAAAGAGGATGGGACTAGATGTAGGAGGATTACACCACATCTGAACCAGGATATACTGTGTGTTGATTCACTTTCAGTCAACAAAGCACACACTGAACACTTCTCACATAAAGATTGGAGTTTGTCAGCATCATCCTAAGCAGTTGTCTTTATTGACCCAACTGCTTATCCTACTGCTTAATTACTCACTCTCTTTGAGATACACGAACTTCACAATATCACAACAAAAAGGTCTGCTTCCTTAAGATTTCAGGAAATACTACTTAAGGCATGGCAGTTGCCTCAACAGTCTCCTAAGGACTACTCAACTGCTGAGCCCACTGCTCACACAAAAGTATTTCCTGTGAACATCTTGACATTACTAGACCTTTACATCTTTATCTCCAAGAAGTCTGTTCAAAATAATCTCTGAGATTCAGGGTGATAACCCAGCAGGTACCTCAACAGTTCCCTCACTATCATCCAATTGCCTAGACCACTGCCCAAGTAAAAATCTCTTCTTACCTGGTCCAAAGCACGTCTTCAGAAAGCCCACATCATCTTGAGCAAAACCACATAATCAAACCTTTCATACCTTCACCTTTACTTCAGCAGGTGCCTCAGCAGTTCACTGGTTTCCACCCAACTGTTGAGACAACTGCTCTCATTTAAGGTTGATTATCTATCCACCTCAGTACATCATCGGGAAGCTCTTCCCACTCTAAGAAAGATTCTGAACGCACCTTCATCATACTCCAAGTATTTCGTAAGCAGACGACTAAGCAGTTCCCTGCTCTCTAGCCAACTGCCTAGCCAACTGCTCACCATTAAGCAAAGACTTCATCCATCATAGAAAGTTGTTACACATTACATAAAGGGTAAAGACTTCCGCTGTGCATCTATTAATCTCTCAAAAGATTATAGATCAACTCTTCTAGAGGGAAAATTCTGTAAAGGTCGAAAAGATTTTAAAGTCTATTCACCCCACCCCACCCCCCTCTAGACTTTTACCCTATCCGGGACCATCAAGTGGTATCAGAGCGGAGTGTTCTTAGAGTCAGTTTCTGGCTAATTTGAACTGAAGATCCAAACCACTAAACTCCCCAAACACTTTCTGAAATGGACAAACGGTTGGCAACAGATTCTTTGTCTAACCAAAACATGTATGATGACTGGAGAACCAAGGATGTCTGGGATGAGCTCTCAATGATTCAATCAGTTGATGATCAAAAAGACTCAAGTGATGAAAGCAGTTCATCAGGAGATGAAGAAGAGACTCTGATTTGTCTCTATGGAATGCACCATGTTGAAAACTTCTCCAATGACTGCTCTATGGCCGGAACTACAAGCAATGATAATGATGAGGTATTATCTAGTTCTTCAAATAGCTCATTTCACTCTAGTTGTTCCAGTGTTGACATGGAAGCTCTACTCCTTCAATTTGAAAACTTTCAAAAGGATCACCTTCTTTTAATGAACGAAAACTGTAGACTTCAAGTTAATCTAATAGTAGCCCAAGCTCAAATGGGTGAAGTGATAAAGAGAAATGATTTTCTTGAACTCGAAAACTTCAGTTTGAAAGAAAGGTTGAGCTCCCTCACTACCCTATTAGTGAGGAAATCCATCACAACTGGAAGAACACAGGATTGGGATTCACACCCTTATCCAAGCCATTTGAAGACTCTCTCAAATACTCTCCTATCACAAAACCCACCACAGATCTACAAGACACAAGGAATTCAAATCACCAACAACCTCACTCCCAAACTCTGTCAAAGAAAAGGACTCAGTTCTCCTCCAGACCAAAATCCAATCTTCACTACAATTACAACTTCCTGAATAACCAACCAAATCAAAGACTTGGTTGGCAACCAATCAAAAAGACCAACAACTTATCTCAGAAAAAGCTGATCACCTCTAATGCTCATATTCCTTCACCCCCTAACACAAGGAATAATGGTCACAATCATATAGCCTTGTCTCATGGAAACATAAATCCAAACGGCTATAGATCCATCAGCTCAAATTCAAATGGTCCTCAATTGGTATGGATGCCCAAACGCATTCAAGGGAAGATGCCCACAAACTTGTGGGCTGTTACTCAAAACCGATGAAAACGGGAAGGTGCTGGAGTAGCCAACATTGAAAAGATTTATCTTCAAGCTACTCCATGCACATGATAGTTAACAGGGGACTACTATCAAATTATGAGATCTGGAAGAAGGACCCAATTTTACAAATTGGGAATGAGAAAGAAAGCGGAGAAACAAAGGAGCTGGAAGATCCAAATCAAATGCGAACTTTCAATCCAACCTAGGATTGAAGTTCAAATTCAAGAAGCACAAGCCAGCTCCAAGATAATGTTCAAAAATTGACATTCTTCATGGACATCTGCTTAGATGCCCAAAACAAAGTTGTGCTAACTGGTAAAGGAATAAGAAGAAGCATGGTATTGATTGGAGTTTACAAAAGAAGGAATCTGCTCTCCAAAAGGCAGATTCATACATGAGTTGAAAATGGCACCACATCATAGCCATCTCAAGCTCAAAAAACTATCAAGTGGTACCATCAGGTGGTATCATCAAGTGATATCTCCATCTCAATTACATAACCATCAATAAGTAATTGAGCAAACCATGCAAGGGACTTTATCTTGAAGGACACTGGAAAGGCTCCAAGCTGCCCTCCCAGAAAAGAAGCTAAAAGACTACTGAACTCTGGAATCAGCAGTTGACTCGAGTAAGCAGACCACTGCCAGCAGAGGACTACAATGGGAGACCACTGCCAGCAGTTGACTCATTCTAAAATCAACTGTCCAGACGCTTCAGCTAAACTAAGCACAAAGGCTTAAAAGATCCCAACTTTCACTCTACCAGATGATAAAGGAGGATGAGCAGGTATCTCAAATAAACCACATTGGTTGAACCTACATCCTCCTCAGAAAATTATTGATAACTGGAGAAGCCCTACCGAAATCTGACTGCACACGAGCTATGAAAGAAGTACTCAAAGAACATTTCCTGAAAGCTTGTGTCCAGATCCTATCATCATCAAGTGATAGGAACGAAAAGGGTCTCCAAAAATGAAGGAAGGCATCATTGTTGAGGATAAAGCAAAACTCGTGGCAAAAGGGTACTACGAAGAAGGACTAGATTTTGATAAAACCCTTGCCCAAAGTTGCCCCAGTAACGTCCTACTACCAGAATCAGAGTTGCTTCTCTATCTGACCTAAAAGACCCAAGAAGATCTCTGTTCAAAGCTCTCTGATAAGGTTCTCTGATGAGGAGCTCTGTTCAAGGTTTTCTGTTAAGGTTCTCTGATAAGCCTCTCTGTTGAGGTTCTCTGATGAGGTTCTCTGTTAAAGGTTTTCTGATGAGGTTCTCTGTTGAAATTATCTCTGAGGAGGATCTCTGGTAACTCTTGAACAGAACACCCCAACATCTGATAAAGTATTTTGATCTCATCAAAAGTGCTCCAAAAGTACTCTACGTATTCTGGGCCAGTACAACATCATCTATCCAACACCCTTAACAATGTGCTGCCCATAAGCACATTCACATACTGGATGTGCCTTCCTCAAAACGGTCTACTAAGAAAAGGAGGACTACGTGGAGCAGTCCCCTTGATTTGAAATTATTAGAGATGAAGCATTGAAACTTAATCATTCTCTGGAGTCACGCAAACTCCAAAAGAATGGTTAAAAACACTCTCTAAACATTTTGTGAAAAATGGGTTCACAAAAGACAAAGTAGACAACATGTTATTTAAAGCATGAATCCACAAAGTCTCTACACCAACCAAGCTATTGAATTGAACAAGATTCAAAACATCACGACAAGAGCTTGGAATGATCATCAAAGCAAAGGAATTACCCTGCACCCATTCACGGGGAACTCAACTCTGAAATTGAGGGGGAATTCCTAGGCATCTGCTGAGGGGGAACACATACCCCAACGTTAATGAACAAGTCACTTGCTCATCTACTCAAATTTCGAGCAACAAACTAAGCAGGTGACTACTTTCACAACAGCAGGTGACTACCCATCAGGCCACTGCTACATTCTCTAGACACCAACAAGATCCAAGATGACTGCCAAACTACCCACTTCTACAAAGAGATACTGCATATACTCCATCGAAGGAAAGCTCCAAACAAGCCAAAAATCAACAAAGGGATAAAAAGTATTCTAGGCCTCAATTGCAAACTAAACAACTTCAATTGACAAAATCTAGAAACCAGATGACTTGACGAACTCTGAGGATCGGGTGGGATTTGTTCAATAAAAGCAAATCAATATGGCAGAGACCGGTCAACGTTCTGGATAACAGAAGGAAATGTTCAAAAGAAGAATTAGTTATGATTTACCAGAAACTCTAATCAGAAGGAAAGAGGATGTCAAAAGCAAAAAGAAGATGAGAAATATTGATCATGAAAGACATTGGAGGACAAGAGGAATTACTAGCTCAAAACTGCTGAAGATCAAATATCAAATCACAAAGGTACGATATTGATCCATAAAATACAGCAGTGGACTCATATATGGATTGAAAGAAGCATACTGCTATTACGTAGAAACTTAATTTTATTAGGAGCATCCTGCTTCTCTGCAGCGTCCTAATAAAACAAAAGTTACCTACAAATATAGTTAGTATACTATTTTTATTACTGTCAAAAATTAGTCATAGACAAGCTAAAATAGTATCCTAGAATTATCCATATTCTGAGCAAACAAGGCATGCAAAAAGGAAGTGTCAGACTTAAAAACAGAGCAAATTTAAGGACACATGCAACATGCAAGAGCAACACATGTTGATCGAGTAAACCTACTCAGCGGCTTCATTAATGATGGTCATCAATACCATTTAAATGAAAATTCTCATGCTCTCTTGAAAAAGAGATATTCGCCGCTAAAAGCATTAAATCAACAATGCCTCGACCTCCTAACAATTCTCGAAAGATGAAGAGACGATCTGAACAAATTGGATATAAAACCTCTTCTCAAGCATGTGACAGATCATCTCGAAATCGTGCATCTATTCTTCTACAAACCTTCCTTCAAAACCTCTTCTTCTCTCAAAATGGCAAACACCAACTCCAACGATTACCATCTTGAGCCATCGCTAGAAATTTCACTAGCACCACCTCAAACACATGATCCCCTAAGAATGACCCAACAACAATTGGACACAATCACATTCTTAGAATCAAGAGTCCAATTTCTGAAGGAAAAAGAAGCTCTTGATCTCCAACTCAAGAGAGTTCTTAACTGGAGAAATTGGAGGATGGCTCCAATGGATATGCTCTCTCAAGCTGCTGAGTTTGTGAGAAATGAAGAACAATTCGCTCTTCAATGGCTTCATGAACCCAGCATTGAAGATGCCATGATCATTTCAGTAATTCAGCGCGTCTTCAATAAGAAACTGCAGAACCTCAAGAAAGAGGATTGTCAGAGAATGAGAAGGAGGATTCCAAACTATGTCCCTGGGGAGTCATCTAACAGAAGAAGAAGGATTGAGTAATCGCTTGATGCTACCAAAAGAGGGGGAAGAAAGAAGTCAAACATTTTTCTTTTCTTTTTGGTATATTACTATAAGAAGTTTGACTTTTATCTTCTTTTGGCATCATCACAAAAGGGGGAAATTGTTAGACCCCTAGATTTTGATTGACAGTTGTGATGATGCCAAAGCTTCTCAAATGTCCCCCCTTTTTTTGTAGCATTTAACTTAATGATGTATTCCAGCAGTTGACTGAACTTGTCTAAATGTGTTAAGTTCAAAGCGTCATTTATCAAAGGAATTTAACTGGATAATATAAAATGCAATAAGGTAATATTTTAATTACCTTAAAAGGATTTCTTATAGTCCTTACCAGTTTCATTTCTTTGATACATCAAATAACACAAAAACATCTCGAACAAACTATTTACTAAGCTGGAACACAAAATGCAATAAGGTAATAATTGTTACCTTAAAAGGATTTGTTATCCTACCAGTTAAATAAATAGTTCGTGTTCGAAATACTAGATGAAGTGACCGAAAGACAAAAGCAAAATGTTTTGTATCAAGAAAATTATACCGGAAAAGTCAAAATGCAATAAGGTAATTTATTACCTTAAACGGATATTTAAATCCTACCGGTATATATTTTCTTTATCACAAAAACATATTTCTTCGTCACCCATTAAGAACAAATAAATGTAAAATTTTTTAGACTAATAAAATTTATACTGGAAAGTAAAAATGCAATAAGGTAAAATTCAATTACCTTAAAAGGATATAATCCTACCAGTATAAATTTTATTAGACTCAAGAATTAACTGTTCGTTCATTACTTTATCACCTCGTGATAAACCGGAAACCGAAGCCAATCAAAGAAAAGGAAAGCCAAGCATGGAGGACGTTTAATGCAAAGAACGTACAAAGCATTGGGAAGCGCAGTCTAATTGGATAAACGCAGGAGAACTGCAGCAGCTAGGCAGAAAGAGACAAAAAGTTTTATCGGCTCCGAAGAGGAAGACAAACAACAAGTTGTTTATCCTCTGCGATCAAGATTCAACGAACAAGATTAAATCATCTCAACCAACGGATGAGATTAATCTACCGGAGATGCCTATAAATGAAGGCAGAAGCATGAGTCCGAAAATAAGTTTTTGAGTTCAAAGCAGAGAGATTCCATAAGCATTCAAAGAATATCTAGCAACTCTGCTTTGACTCATGCTTCACTAAGCTCTTAGACTAGATCATCATTTTCATATTTTTAGAGCTTAGTTTATAGTTGGAGACCAGAATTTCCTTGTAGTTCACAAGGTGTTGTAAAACACTTCAGGAGGACAGTTGTTCCCGGCCTGAGTGTGGTTAGATAGGTCAGGAGTACCTTTTGATCCCCACTGGATCAATTGAGAAAAACCTAAAGGATTGAGTAGCTTGGAGTGGTGTTGTACTCCTCGTGAAACACCTTCAATCTAGGCCAGAGTTGTCAAGGCTAGATTGGCACTAAGTGTATTGGGCTTAATACATTAGTGAAATCCATTTGAAATAAGATGGGACTAGATGTAGGAGGATTACACCACCTCTGAACCAGGATATACTGTGTGTTGATTCACTTTCAGTCAACAAAGCACACACTGAACACTTCTCACATAAGCATTGGAGTTTGCGAGCAGCATCCTAAGCAGTTGTCTTTATTGACCCAATTGCTTATCCTACTGCTTAATTACTCACTCTCTTTGAGATACACGAACTTCACAATATCACAACAAAAAGGTCTGCTTCATTAAGATTTCAGGAAATACTACTTAAGGCATGGCAGTTGCCTCAACAGTCTCCTAAGGACTACTCAACTGCTGAGCCCACTGCTCACACAAAAGTATTTCCTGTGAACATCTTGACATTACTAGACCTTTACATCTTTATCTCCAAGAAGTCTGTTCAAAATAATCTCTGAGATTCAGGGTGATAACCCAGCAGGTACCTCAACAGTTCCCTCACTATCATCCAACTGCCTAGACCACTGCCCAAGTAAAAATCTCTTCTTACCTGGTCCAAAGCACGTCTTCAGAAAGCCCACATCATCTTGAGCAAAACCACATAATCAAACCTTTCATACCTTCACCTTTACTCCAGCTGGTGCCTCAGCAGTTCACTGGTTTCCACCCAACTGTTGAGACAACTGCTCTCATTTAAGGTTGATTATCTATCCACCTCAGTACATCATCGGGAAGCTCTTCCGACTTTAAGAAAGATTCTGAACGCACCTTCATCATACTCCAAGTATTTCGTAAGCAGTCGACTAAGCAGTTCCCT
This sequence comes from Cuscuta europaea, assembly GCA_945859875.1. Taxonomy (NCBI): domain Eukaryota; kingdom Viridiplantae; phylum Streptophyta; class Magnoliopsida; order Solanales; family Convolvulaceae; genus Cuscuta; species Cuscuta europaea. Next base: position 10,222,307 of record CAMAPE010000017.1, on the reverse strand, counting down.
GCTTTCTAGCCAATTGCCTAGCCAACTGCTGACCATTTAGCAAAGACTTCATCCATCATAGAAAGCTGTTACACATTACATAAAGGGTAAAGACTTCCGTTGTGCATCTATTAATCTCTCAAAAGATTATAGATCAACTCTTCTAGAGGGAAAATTCTGTAAAGGTCGAAAAGATTTTAAAGTCTATTCACCCCCCCACCCCCCTCTAGACTTTTACCCTATCTGGGACCATCATAGTCATTCAAGGTTTTAGACAAAAACCCGAAATTGACTATTTTGACACGTATGCGCCGGTTGCTCGAATTACAACCATTAGGTTGTTAATTGCTTTAACGGCTATACACAATCTGATTATAAATCAGATGGATGTCAATATGGCATTTCTAAATGGCGATCTTGATGAGAAAGTTTACATGAAACAACCATAAGGTTTTGTTATGCCGGGAAATGAGCATATATAAGGTGTGTAAACTTGTTAAATCATTGTATGGGTTGAAACAAGCACCCAAACAATGGCATCAAAAGTTTGATGAAGTTATTTTGTCTAATGGTTTTAGTTTAAACCAATCGGACAAGTGTGTCTATAGTCGGTTTGATGCCTTAGGGACGGGTGTGTTCATATGTCTCTATGTAGCTTTTGGAACGGACCAAAATCATGTTGATGAAATTAAAAGGTTGTTATCATCAAGGTTTTCCATGAAGGACATGGGGGAGGCGGACGTGATCCTTGGAATAAGGATTAAACGGGTAAACAAAGGAATTGCTTTGGCACAAGCTCACTATGTTGAGAATATTCTCAAAAGGTTTAATTATAGTGATTGTTCACCCGTGAGTACTCCCATGGATCCTAGTGTGAAGTTGATGCCTAATAAAGGAAAGGCAATATCACAACTTGAGTACTCTCAAGCCATTGGTAGTTTGATGTATGTCATGACAAGCATCAGGCCAGATATTGCTTATGTCATGGGTAGGTTGAGCCGGTATACTAGTAATCCTATTACTTAACATTGGCAAGCAATGAAGAGAGTGTTTAAGTATTTAAAGGGAACCATGGATTATGGTTGGTGTTACTTTGAGTATCCTTCGATGTTAGAGGGATATTCGGATGCAAGTTGGATATCCAATGTAGAAGATCATTCTTCTACAAGTAATTGGGTATTCTTGCTTGGGGGAGGTGCCATTTCTTAAGCATCCAAAAAGCAAACTTGTATCACAAGTTCAACAATGGGATCTGAGTTTGTTGCGTTGACTACCGCCGGTAAAGAGGCAGAGTGGTTAAGAAATTTAATTTTTGAGATTCCATTGTGGGGGAAACTGATTGCACCTATTTCTATCCATTGTGATAGTGTTACCACTTTGGCTAAGGCATATAGTCATGTTTATAATGGCAAGTCTAGACACTTAGGTGTTAGACATAGTATGATTAGGGAATTAATCATGAATGGTGTAATTTCGGTTGAGTTTGTAAGATCGCGACATAACTTGGCGGACCACTTGACCAAAAGATTGGCCCAGGACTTAGTGCACAAGTCCGTGATAGGGATGGGTTTAAAGTCCATTTAATCCGTAATGGCGAGACACCCAATTCCCCTTTAATACAACGTTAGAGGCTGAATTCAATGCGGAAAGCTCACACTTAAGGATTGGAACACACATTCAAGATCATCCCAAGGTGTGTGTTCGAACTTGTAGTAGGGAGGCTGAATTTATGTCTTAATAATTCCTGATAGAGTATATGGGCACATACCTCGTGGCCCACATTCTCAGAAGATTAAACACAGAAGACCATTACCACGTAGCGCCGAATCGGCCAGATGGCACCCCATCGCCCAGACGCGGAAGCATTTGGACTACTCCCCGTAGACCCATAATGAGGTGGGTCGCGCATCGGCTTGGGACCGCATCGGCCAAGTACCCGCATCGGCCTGGGACCACATCGGCCAAGTACCCGCATCGGCCCAACTATTTCGGGCAGAATGTATATTCCATACTTAGTTAGATAAACTATGTATCCAGGCCATTAGCGACCTTATTTTTCCCAAAAGAGGCTTTATTATTGTAATGGGCCTCCTAAGCCTAAGGCTAGGATCCCAAATCCACATTTACTCCTATAAATAGCCCCCTATGGGGTAGTTATAAGAGGTTGAGAAATATTAATTACTCACTCACTCTCTCTAGCTCTTACTTCTCTCTAGAATTAAATAATCTATCAATTCCTTTGATAATATTTAAGCATGTACATTAGTAAAGGAATTACCTATATGATCGTGAAGTGTGACCGCACTTCAAAAGGGTTGGGACTTGGCTTTTTATACGGTCATGAATGGGATTAGGACACACGTCTTTATAATTGTGTCAAGTTTGTATTCTAGTTGAGTATAGAAACTTGTATGTATTTTATCTTCAGGTATTCAAATGGGTTGATGGGTTCAATCCACAGGACACCCTGATTCTCGAATATTTGGAATGTGTAAAATACTACGATGAAAATTCAATCGTATCGACATTTTCATTTATGTACAAGTTTTGGTTTAAAAACTTTGTTATGTCATTTCATGGGTTACACTAAAATGGGGGAGGATTGTTGGTGATTTTAGTATCACCGGCCGTTTTGTGTAATTGGAAATGACATGAGTGCTAATGGGGATTAGAACCGGTTTCTAATACAAGCTAGTATGTGTGGAGTGCACACTTGTATATAAGAACGAGTTTTATTCCAAAGTGTCTATGGCAGTGGAACTCGAGGTAGAACACTCAGTAGACCAACTCATTGGTTCTAGACCGAGGTCTAGAGCGGGTGGACAGTTTCGTGCAGTTTTCCCAAAACTGCCATGATTATTCTCAAACGTGTTGTAACTACCCGGGACGTGTAATATGGATATATATCACCATATTTCATACAGAGAGGTAAGAGGGAAGATATAGAACATACATTTATCACTTTTGGCATTCAAATTAAGAAAACAATCCATATATTCACTAGTTTGGCTATAGTTCTTGTGCCTAAGTTATAGAGTGTCCTTAAGGATTATCCTAGATTGAATTTCTTGTAACCCAGGCATAGGGGAGAAATATGAATTCGGAAAGTGAACTTACACGATCCTTAAGCAACCCAAGTACTCGATTATCACCCCTTATACACACGAACCCCAACAAGGGAGACTTTCATAACAGTATGCATAAAGGACCAGTACAGATACTTTCATCGCATTATGCATAACTACCATTAATCAGACCAAACAACCATGTACAAGCCACATGCATCACATTAAACATCAATAAAACCATTTTTCATCATTGCTTCCCCCAAAATCACACATAGGACACAGAGTACGAACTAAACCATAAACGAAGATAGGGTATAGAAGAAACTCTCCCAATCTCCGTCGACATCCCACATCCTTGTTTCCCATTTAGGTATAATTAGTTTTAGGAACTCTTCCGGCCGAGGACTTCTCCGAATAGGATACATGTCAGTGTCTCTGTATCTTTTTAACAGGTTTGGGTCCACCGGCTCCGCCACAACCTCTGTCGGCTTCTCGCAAACATCCCCTGCAAGATTGTCTTCATTTTCCAGAATTATCAGTAGGTCATCATCTTCCGGGGAGTTCTGATCCATGCAACTCAGATGAAGTACCGATACAGGGTCTGAAAAATCCAACGCCACCACATCCTTCGGAAGAAGACCATCTTCACTATCAGGGACGATGACCTCATCAATAATCTCCGCCACAACCTCTGTCAGCTTCTCGCAAACATCCTCTACAAGATCGTCTTCACTGTCCGGAATTATCAGCATGTCATCATCTTCCGGGGGGTTCTGATCCATGCAGCTCGGATGGAGTACCGATACAGGGTCTGCAATTGAAACTATTAGGGTTTAGATCAAGAAGATTGTGAGAGAGAGGGAGGCGGAAGGGTAGATAGATTATAGAGTGGGGGCAGTTGAAGTAAATGAGAGAGGAAGACAGATGAAGTAGTTGAGAGAAAGAGACCGATGCAGTGACCGAGAAAGAGGGAGGCGGTGGGAGTAAATGGGAGAGAGGGATGCAGATGGGGTAAATGGGAGAAGGGAATAAGGAATAATTCTAAAAAGGGAGGGCAAAATTGGGGTTTTAGTATGAGATAGTTTCCCTTTTTGGAAAGTTGGAAGAATTTATTGGGATGGCCCAAAAAGGAAAGTTGGAAGAATTTACCGGGACGGAAGGAGTAGTAAACAATATAAAGAGTTAATATTTTGGATATTCAAATTAATAGAAATTTAATAACATATTATACATAATAATTTGATTATATATATTAGTAAAAACTTGTGGTCAAAGTAAGATGTGTGAGTAGTGCAAAAATCTCAATGTTGCAATTATTAAAGAATAGAAGAAGTATAAAAGTAACAAGTAGTTCAATTCGGTTCGATTTATTTTTCAAAATTTAAAACCATGGCTTATTCAGATAAGATTATTTCAATTCGATTTGTTTTTTTATTGTTTTTTCAAAATATTTTTGTTGAATAAAAAAATAGTAACTGGAAAACGAAAACAAAAAATAAACTACATTAAACAATGTTTATGATATTTTTATTGAACTGAAACTTTATGATATGATCTGATCTGATAATGTCTCCTCTCCATGTATTTTAGAAAGTCTAGTTTGATATGGATTGATCTTGTCTGATTCGGAAATAAATCCAAGTAAAAACATTTTTAGTTGTAATATAATACAAAAATATATTAAAAAAGAGATAAGAAACAACTATGCTTCCAAGTAGTGAATTAGAGAATGTATGTCTATTAAATATTTTAAAAGTGATTAAACACATAGGGTTGATAGGTACTAGCATTTCATAAACAAAAAAACCATTTGTACACAGTACACACCCCCTTAGTTGCCTGTGTACACAGGCAGTTCGTTAAGAAAAAAGCAGAATTTGTCTCCCAATTGCCTGTGTACACAGGGAGTGTACAAAAGGTTGTACAAAAGCTTGTACAACAAGAATGGTTCCTTCATAAACATCGGTTCTTCTATGTATACTGATTATCTACCGGTCCAGAGGTGAAAAGATCAGAGAAAATGGCACAATCAAACCCAATGGATCGGAAGAATTCGCTTTGGACTTGGATGAACTGAAACAACTACAAGGGATCGCGAAGAGACCGCGCATTCTCCCTCTCAATTCCTCTGAAATTCATAGGTTGAAAAAGCTATCAAATGATGCGAGCTTGCATTCTCAAGTACCTGTCCCGATTTTAACTGCGCCAAAAGTCGTCCCTAACCCAATACTTAGTTATGCAACAATTTCAAAGTTTAGTTGGGATCAGGATAGTGAAAAAGTGAAGATTTATTTCTCTTCGGAAGGAGTTGGTAAGGAGAAGATAAATTTTGGCTTCAAACCGATGTCTGTTGATGTCAAGTTTAATGGTGTGCAAGAAAAGAACTATCGCTTCAACAAGGAGATCATTCATGACAAGTGTAAGGTAATCTTGAAGCCCAACAGGGTGGTACTCTCCTTGTTAAAAGCTTATAAAGGGAACTGGTTGGTTTTGCACTACAAAGATGACAAGTTTAAGCCAAGTGTGGACAAAGAGAAGGATCCCATGGCCAGAATAATGGATTTGATGAAGAATATGTATGAGGATGGCGATGATGATATGAAACGCACCATTGCAAAGGCCTGGTAAAATTCTAGATCCGGAAAAGTTGTTGGTCCGCTCAAACGTAGTTACCAATGAAGAAAGTAGTGGTTATATATCGCTTAATTTGAATTGTGAGAGTTTTGGGGTGTCCTAAGGTTTTGCGGAACTGACAGCATCTGATGATGTCATTCTCAGGTTGTTTTTCAGCACCATCTGGGTCCGGCTCAAAAATGATTCGGCCAGTTGCGGCATGGAACCATCAACAATTTTGTCGAACTATCCAAATTGTTCATGGCAAATTTTGCCTCCACCCCCACCCTATAGAAACACTTCAACTATCTCACCAGTGTCCGCCAGGGGACAAAGGAATCCCTCTCCAAATTTCTCAGCAGGTGGAGGGACGAGACACTGAAGGTTGATCATATGACGGAGTGCACTGGGATCACTTGTCATGCCCTGGACCTACCCGGACACGTCAACAACCCGCCGTACAGTACGAATCGTCAATCGCAATCCAACACATCCATACTATACAAGGCGTCTGGATTATCATTCACGCGTAGTACATCCATAAACAAACATAATGTAAAATATTCAGTAAAGCAGCGGAAACAGTATTACAGTGTTCAAGCCACACTTGGCAAACTTAGTCATACAAGCCCCCAAATAATTATTTAGAAAATAATATCCATGAGCATTTATATCATTGTTTTAAAACAGAAACGGAGGAAGCTCGAACCAAGTCTTCCCTCCTTGATCTTCCCGAAGTAACGGGCGTGAGTAGCAAGCTTCAACTTCTACTTGAAACAGTGAGGTGGCCTCCCCCGTGAAGGGGAGGTCAGTACTTTGAAGCATTTGAAAAGTACAATGACAACTACACTGAATATAATCAATGTTTTAATTTATAAGACCCTTGAAATAAGGTGATATCATAATATGTATGATAATTCATATTTGCCCCTTATTATCTTTATAATAAGTTAATTCATTAATTTGTCGGCACGCGACCCCTTCTTATATTCCATTTCATTCATCGTTCACACGACACAACCCGTAGGTCCTATTATTTCTACGGGACTTATTACCGCTGTCCGAGGCCTCATAAGGCCCTTGGGCAAGATTCCAACATCTCGCCCCTGGACTCATACCCATCATCCCGTAGGAAGGTAAGCCCCTTTGGGGTCCTATCTTATATGTTACTGCTGTCGGAGCCTAGTTAGGTCTCCGGTTTGGATTCCACCCCTACACGTGATCACGCTGTAAGTCCATGCTATCCAACCATGCTCTTTAGAGTCGAGAAGGGCCATGTTCCTTACTTATTTACCATAATTCATCCCGGTTATCCTCAAGGACTACCGAACACACCCGTAGGCCAATCCTATACTAGGATCAATTTATAATTTCATTTATCTTGGGTAGTCTTTAAGGCCTACCCATAGTATAACTTAGAGTTCATACATTCCACCTTAAAGCATCTCTTAAGACTACTTAAGACATAACATTTCACAATCCAACCTTAGGATCAATTCTAGCATAATCTTGCTCTAATGCCCCGACTAGTATTTTAATACTAGTCAGATAAATTCTATCAAACCAATTTCTCAATTCATGGTCATAGAGACAATTCCAAACTGATTTTCCATTGAAAATATAATTTATATCAACATGCAAAAATATCACTTTTAATCACTCATATATTCTTATATGAAGTAAAAGTATATTTCCACAAAAGTTCATAGTTAATTCCACTATTAAGTCAACATACTCATAACACATAATCATACACAATTTATTCTTAAATTTGTATATCATGCTCTTTTTCTTTGTAGACAATAGTCTTCTCATTCTTAGGCATTATTGATCAATAATAATCCAAGAAAAACACATTTAATTACCTTAGGTAATCTCATGAAATTAACTCACTAATTATAAGCAATATAGTCAGTCATCCTCACCTCGTGATCTGCTACAATAGTTGCCTTTGGTACACCCTTCGATCAGTCCCCATTCTAGGCCGATTGAAAGCGGAAAACTGGACTGCTGGGCAAAAGCTGGACGGCTTTCACAAAAGCCGAGCGACTTTCGTGTTCTGCAGATTCGAGCAGCTCCTTTTAAGTGGCGGTTTCCGGCGATTTCGACTCCTATCGATTCACCAACTCTTCTAAGTTAAATACCACTACTTTATAACAATATTCTACACTTTTAAACGTGCAGAACTCGTGGTTTAATCCACCATATGATTTCTTAAAAATCATATGAATAAAATACTAGTTAAAGAGAACTAGTTAAGTTCTTACCTTTCTTCTAGCTATTTTTCTCTTGAGCTTCTCCTTCTCCTTGGTTCCTCCAACACTGGTTTTTGTGAGAGCTTTTCCTTGAGCTCTTCTCCCCTGTGGTTGGCCGAATGTGTGCAAGAAGCTGGGTGAAAGATGCCTTCTCAATCAACACAAATCATTGTGTGAGATAGGACATGCGTATGGGTCTTTTGTCTCAAAGGAGACTTCTCACCCCTAGCAAGTACCATGTTCATCTCCTTGTCCCCTTCCTCATTTATTTGAGGCTAGGGGGGCTTGTAGAATACCCCTAGTGAGTGTAGGAAGTTCCTCCCAATTACACCTGCTATTTCTGGCATGTTGGGTCAAAATAGCACGTGGGTTGCCAAAACATTTTCCTCAACTTTAGTTGGCATTTTTTTAGGCTTCTAAAATTAATATGATGACACAACTAAATATTTGGCGGTCCATTCTCAATATTATGGACCCGATAAATAATTTAATTAATCGTTTATTAATTAAATCCATCATTCTTTTACAATCAATTATTAGCTAGAAAATTCGAATACATACTAAATTTTAAATTCAAGTACATCCGGGTGCGGTGTCACATCACTCTCTTTACCAATGCGCTCCAGGGCGGGAGATGTATCTGGATCTAAAGAAAGATCCGGGCACCAGCTATGCCAAAGTACTACCTAGGGCCCAGAGGTATGCCACCATCGAGGAGGAAATCATCGTAAGGGACTGGATCCCCTCGGTAGCACCCTTAAAGTTGGTAGATCACCAGAGACCAAGCCCCGAGGCTGCTTGAAATCAAAGGCGGAAGCGGCCAGTCAGCGTGCGATTTACCCCACCCTCTCTCCCAATCGCCCAAATATACCATGAGGTTTGAAGCCAAAGACGTATGCTTCCCTCGAGACACAAGGATGTAGACATGGATCTCAAGGATTCCTAGTGCCAATATCATAAGCGAAAGGGGCACAACACAAATGGGTGCAAAGCCCTCAAGATGGCTATTGAGGACCTCATCCAGAGGGGGCACCTCAGGAAATATTTGTAGGATCCCGAGCGCAAGAACAAAAAACCGCACACTTGGTGTAGGGATGGGCGGCGTGAAACTGATCCCAATGACGTGAACTATAACAAGAGGGTTGTAGTATATCTTTGTCAGGAAATATTTGAAGGATCCCTAAACGCCGACTTTGCCAAGTCGCCTGATGAAGGGTTGTAGTCAAGGGCTAAAAAATTGGGAATTTTACACAAATAGACCAAAAAATAAAAATAATTTCACTTTTTTATTTTTCATTTTTCTTTTCAAAAATAGTCTTATTATACGTTCTCTTTTCAAAAATAGACTCTATACATAGAACTGCATCAATTGGAATGGTTGCTCATTAGAAACAATGATTAGGTTGATAAAGTGGAAGACCAGTCAACAATGCTACGTTAATAAGTAAAGACATTGTTGACGTTAAGTCCTAGAGGTTCAAAGGCCTAACACAATTCTTTGGCTTTCGTAGGAGTTCTATTAGTATATTAGTTTAGGTGAGTGTTTAATGAAAGAATAAGACAATATATTAGCAAGTAAGTTAGAGGCAAAGTGAGTCCAATTATATTAGACACTTAGAATGATTACAGCGCTAATGTTGAGCCCAAGCTCTGACCCCCTACATCAGGTTGAAGACATCGGGTTGAAGAGTACAGGAGAGCTAGAGAGAAGTCTATTTCTAAGTATACAAGTTTGTCAAGATGTTACAATGAAATAAATGAGGATATTTATACTACAAGGTAGTAGGTGATGAGGGTGATGTGCTCAACCCCGAGTGACCAACCTCCAACCATAAAATCTTCCATATATGGTGCATTAAATGTGCTTCCCACAAATTCCAGGTTTCTTGCCAACTGCTTGGGGGAGCTTTGCATTGGATGGGGAAGTCCAAGGCGTTCAATTTCTTCACTACCTCCTTATAGCAAGATCTGGCAGTTTGGGGATCCGTGCGAGCCACCCTTACCCCAGTCTCTATGGAGAATTTAATGCAGGAGTGCGGCATGGAAGCTATTGCTTCCAGGTCCTCCAACCTTGGGCGGCCCATTATGGCATTATGGACGCACTGTTGGCGGAGTACCACGAATGTCTTTCAGATAGTCACACGGTGAGGACCATCACCTATCTTGATCAGCATGGAGATGGTTCCCTCTGCGTCGATGAAGACACATGTGAAGCTGGCTAATGGGGTTCGCCGGGGAGTCAGCTGATCCCTAGTCAGACCCATTTTCTCAAACACATCAAAGTATACGACATTGATGATGCTACCCGTATCAATCAGGATTCGTCATACGATAACATTGTCAATACTCATACTGACCATGAGTTCATCCCTGTGAGGACCAGGGGAATTAGGCACATCTTCCAGTCCAAAGGTGATTGGCTCAATCTTACTCATCTTCGGGGGTGGAGCAGATATGGATGCCACATTAAAGGGCCTGCTCAAACTTCTTCATTTCAGTCGGGGTGTCTCTGGTTTCTACCACACTGAAGATCACCTTGATCTCCATCCTCGGGTTGCCCCTGGGTACCCTTGACCCTTTTGGCTGTTAACCCCTCCTCTTATAGTTCACGTCCTTGGGCTCGGTTTCACGCCGCCCATCCCTCCACCAAGTGTGCGGCTTTTTTTCTGGTGCTCGGGATCTTTCAAATATTTCCTGAGGTGCCCCCTCTGGATGAGGTCCTCAATGGCCATCCTGAGGGCCTTGCACCCTCTGGGGAAGCACAAGTCTTTGGCTTCAAACCTCATGGTATATTTGGGCGATTGGGAGAGAGGGTGGGGTAAATCGCACGCTGACTGACCGCTTCCGCCTTTGATTTGAGGCAGCCTCGGGGCCTGATCTCTGGTGATCTACCAACTTTAGGGGTGCTACCGAGGGGATCCGGTCCCTTAAGATGATTTCCTCCTCGATGGTGGCATACCTCTGGGCCCTAGGTAGTACTTTGGCATGGCTGGTGCCCGAATCTTTCTTCAGATCCTGATACAGCCCCTGCCCGGGAGCGCATTGGAAAAGATAGTGATCCCAATGCACTTCGTCGACTGATCAACCTTTAGTGTCTCGTCCCTCCACCCGGTGAGAAATTTGGAGAGGGATTCCCTCAGCCCCTGGAGAACACTGGTGAGATAACTGAAGTGTTGCTTCAGGGTGGCGCTGGAGGCAAGGTTTTCTAGGAACAATTTGGATAGTTTGACAAAATTGTTGATGGTTCCATGTCGCAACTGGCCGAATCATTTTTGAGTCGGACCCGAATGGTGATGAAAAAGAACCTGCAAATGACATCATCAGATGCCGCCAGTTCCACAAAACCTTAGGACACCCGAAAACTCTCACAATTCAAATCAAGCGATATATAACCACTACTTTCTTCATGGGTAACCACCTTTTAGCGGATCAACAACTTTTCCGGATCTAGAATTTGACCAGGCCTTTGCAATGGTGCGTTTCATATCATCATCACCATCCTCATATATATTCTTCATCAAATCCATTATTCCGGCCATGGGATCTTTCTCTTTGTCCACACTTGGCTTAAACTTGTCATCTTTATAGTGCAAATCCAGCTACTTGCCTTTAGAAGTTTTTAACTAGGAGAGTACCACCATGTTAGGCTTCACGGTTAAACTTGACATCAACAAACATTGGTTTGAAGCTAGAATCTATCTTCTCCTTACCAACTCCTTTAAGATTGAGATAAATCTTCACTTTTTCACTATCCTGATCCCAGCTAAAGTTTGAAACTGTTGCATAACTTAGTGCTCGGTTAGGGGCGACTTTTGGCATAGTTGAAATCGGGACTGGTACTTGAGAGTGCAAGCTCGCATTATTTGATAGCTTTTCCGACTTGCGAATTTCAGAGGAATTGAGAGGGAGAACGTGTGGCCTCTTCGCGATCCCTTGTATCTGTTTCAGTTCATCCAAATCCAAAGCGAGCTCTTCCGATCCATTGGGTTTGATTGAGCCATTTTCTCTGATCTTTTCACCTTTGGAACGATAGATAATCAGTATACATAGAAGAACCGATGTTTATGAAAGAATCATTCTTGTTGTACAAGCATTTGTACACTGCTTGTGTACACAGGCAATTGGGAGACAAATTGTGCCTTTTTCTTAACGAACTGCCTGTGTACACAAGCAACTGGGGGTGTACAAAATTGTGTGCAAAAGTGTGTACAAATAGATTTTTTGTTTATGAAATGCTATTAACTATGTGTTTAATCACTTTTAAAATATTTAATAGACATACATTCTATAAGTCACTACTTGGAAGCATAGGTGTTTCTTCTCTCTTTTTTAATTGTATTTTTGTATTATATAACTACTAAAAGTGTTTTTATTTGGATTTATTTCTGAATCAGACCAGATCAGTCCATATCAGACTAGACTTTCTAAAATACACAGAGATGAGACATTTACCAGATCATATCATATCATAAAGTTTCAGTTCAATAAAAATATCCTAAACATTGTTTAATGTAGTTTATTTTTTGTTTTCGTTTTCCAATTACAATTTTTTTATTCAACAAAAATATTTTGAAAAAACAAAAAAAAAATCAAAATCGAATTGAAATAATCTTATCTGAATAAGCCACGATTTTAAATTTTGAAAGATAAATCGAACCGAATTGAACTACTTGTTACTTTTATACTTCCTCCGTTCTTTAATAATTGCAACATTGAGATTTTGCACTACTCACACATCTTACTTTGACCATGATTTTTTACTAATATATATAATCAAATTATTATGTATAAAATTTTATTAAATTTCTATTAATGTGATTATCCAAAATATTAACTTTTTATATTGTTTACTAATATGTAATTAATTATAATTATGATCAAAGTTGTGTATTGATAAACGTGAAAGTCAAAATGTTACAATAATTTAAAAAACCACTTTCTTCCATTTGATTTTAGAAAAATATGGAACCATTTGATGTGCATGATAACGATTGGAATTGCCGAATCGAAATATTGAAGGAAAATAAACACTTTCTTGATGAACAAACCACCTATTGAAGCAAAATATTAGCACAATACTATCATGTACATATTAGCACAATTTTATCATACGTCACTTGTATTTATCTCATACGTAAGGTTAGCTTTATCCGTTACTTTGTGCTAGTTAGTTAGTATAACTTATCACCTCAACTTTAAAGCTTATATATTGATGTACATACACTAAGCCTAATACAATAATTCCATTCATCTCATATTACTTCTTCATGGTATCAAGAGCCTTCCTCGAATGAGCTCAATTTTTTCTGATCCATTCATGTCGATCATTACCCCTACCACGCAGGTTGTTGCCCTCAAGGCCTCAACCCACTTCCCCATCAAATTAACCACCTCAAATCATCTCGTATGGAAATGTCAGGTTCACTCGGTCCTCACTGGCCTTGGTCTCAACGGCTATGTCGATGGCTCAACTACGGCACTGGATCAATATCTGGATACTGCCAAGACTCAGCCGAATCCATGTTATGCTATTTGGTTTCGCCAAGACCGCACTATCATAAGTGCACTGCTTGGTAGTTGTGTTGATGCTATTCAACCTTTGATCTCGTCAGTCACGACGGCAAAGCAAGCATGGGACAAGCTCTCGCTCACCTATGCGAGTACATCTCGAGGCAAAATTATCTCTCTCAAAACTGCTCTCTCTCGGACTACAAAAGGGGGGCCGCTCTATCGCTGAATATGTTGCTGAAATGTATGCCATTTCTGAGGCGTTGGCTCTCGCTCAAAATCCCATTTCGGAGGAAGATTTAGTCATCAACATCCTCAATGGTCTTGGTCAGGAATATGGTGAAAATTGTTCGGCCATACATGTGCGCAACACACCGCTTCCTCTTGCGGAACTTCAGGATATCTTACTCGAGCATGAACAAAAACTCCATGAAGCAGGTACCTCGGTGCAAAATTTTGTACCCACAACCCACTATACGCATGCTTCAGGATGCTCGTCTGACTCCCCCTTGCACGCTGACCGTCGTTCCACGCAGACCACTGATCGCCGAGGTCATCATGCTCGCCGCAGTCATGGCGGCAACAGTGATGGCCAGTCCAGGACCCCCCTGTCGAATGGTGTTATCTGCCGGTTCTGTAATTTTTCCGGGCATGAGGTCAAACAATGCCGAAAATTACAGAGGTTTCTTCGTGAACATCACATTGTTACCTCTTCAGGTTCTAGTTCTCCTATGGCTCATAATACGACGGTCAACCCCATGACCGGCGGTCAAAATGGTTATTTGACAGTGGGGCGTCCCACCATGTCACATCGGATCATTCCACTCTTTCGTCCTATGTCGAGTACTGAGGTCCTGATGAGGTCCACCTTAGTTCAACGAGCCTAGCAACACGAACCTGGCCTTTATCTCTAACCAATGTTCTTTGTGTTCACAACTTTAATAAAAACTAGATTTTCACCCGTGCGATGCACGAAACAAAATGAATACTTCCTTCGTCCTTAAATAAAAGGATTTGTTCCATTTTCGGACCGTTCCTAAATAAAAGTCATCTTTCCTTTTTGGCAAACAAAACAATGCAAAACAATGTAAACAACCCACTTTTTATAGGGAGGGAGGGAGTACAATGATATCATATTTTGTTTATTTACATTAACAATAAGATCAAAGTTTAGAAATAATTGAAAAGAATACAAAGTTAATATAAATATGCAAAAGGTAATTAAGAAGACAGGGGGTTAGTGTTTATGCATTTTTTGGAACATGCAAAAAAATAAATATTAAAATGAGCAAGCAAACTACAAATTTTTATGTTCTTTGTGTAGCCCAGTCTGTCCAACCAAATGAGACGCTTGTGGATTTGCATCTCTCTCGCCCTTTAGATTATTGCTATTATGTGACACACATGTTTATCCATCGCCAGTAGGGTTGGACTCGGGCGGGGTGACCCGACCTGGGACCGACCCAGGACCGGTACTGTGATGAACTGGCCCGGCCAAGGACCGGTCCGGGTAGGCCCGGCCCAGGGGGTTCCCGGTGCGGGCTCGGGTCACCCAAAAGCCGAACTGGTCCGGCCGATTCGGGCTCGATTCCGGGTTTTTTAATTTTTTTTCATTTTTTTAACTTTTAGGGTTGGGCTGGGTATTTTGGGCCATTTGGGGTGGTTTGGGGGTTGGGGGTGAAGGGGGGTTAATTAGGAAAAGGAAAAAAATTAATGTTGGGCCCAGTCCGGACCCGGACCGGACCCGAGGGCTACCCGAGCTGGTCCTGGGCCTTCCAATTCATAACCGGCGGCACGCCCGGGCCTAGGCCCGACCCTAATCACCAGTGATGTCCATCCTCCTCCAATCAACCGTGTTACATTTCAGTTATGTGAGCATATTGTGCGTATGAAATGGTCCCGATAATTTGTTATTGATAATTTGTTATTGATGGATTATTGAATTTTTTATAAAAGTTAAAATGGAGTAGTAAAAATAATGCTGCCTGAATCCAAAAAAATCACATATATAATGTATACACTCCTACCCCTAGGGATGGACTCGGTTCAGGTCGGGCCCGGTTCGGGCCTTGAACCGGCCGAGCCTCGGTTCAAGGTATTGGAGGCCCGGAACCGGGCCGGGCCTCGGTTATATTTGTTTTTTGGGCTTTTCATAGTTAACCCCCAACCCTCCCCCCTCACCCCCAAACCAACCCTAACCACCTCAAATGGCCCAAAATACCCAGCCCAACCCAAAAACTTAAAAAAAATTAAAAAAATAAAATAAAATTGGCCCGGCCCGTGCCCGAACCGGCCGGGCCGGTTCACCTTTTGAAGGGCCCGAGCCCGAACCGAGATCCCACCGAGCTGGGTGGCCCGAACCGGCCAACCAACCGGTTCATCGGGCCTGTCCGGGCCCGCACAGTAGCGGGCCGGTCCGGTTCCGGGCCGGTTGGCCCGGCCCGAGTCCACCCCTACCTACCCCTACTGCTTTTCAAGTCCTTTCTTGTCATAAAAAAAGTCCTTTCTTATCACATACCCATCAGACATTTTATTCTTTCTTTTATAGTATCACAATTGTAATATAAACACCTTATTATCCCTAAGAATATCACTTTCTCTTTCACACACAAATATTAAACACTAAATATTCCACCTAATTTCATGATGATGAATAAGTTTTCAACTAAAAAAGAACAAAAGTAGTACATAATACTATCCTCTGTATCTCATTAATTGCAACATTAGAATATATACACTATTCATGTACTTTACTTTGACTACATTTTATTTATTAATGTATGTGAATTATTTTTTTTAAAAATGTTGTTAAATTCATCTCATTACTAAGTTTTATAATCAAATTTTTATTTTATTTTTACTAATACAAAATTAAATATAACAACGATCAAAGTTGTGCGTTGGCAAACGTGAAATGTTGACCGTTGAAACTAAAAAGAGACGAAGGAAGTAATAAACAATAAGCAATAAGAATTGAACATAACAACCCTTTACCGCAATGCTAAAATTTTACAACAATACTTTAACACTATCAATTTATAATATGACATTTTTTAGTGTAATTATAATTACTTTTACCTAGAGAATAAAAGTACTCTTACCATTTTTAGGTCAATCTCTTATTTAATACACTATTTATAACAAATTTAATTATTAAGGTCACAAATTAAAAAAGGAATTCAACCACTTTACCATGAACATCATTAAAAATTATTTTAGCTGGAGTATTTTAAACCGCATAACCATTGCAATTTGTAATATTAAATTTTAATTAAAATAAGGGACAACAATGTCACATATCAAGGCAATGTCATATCCTCAAAATTGGACACCTCTTTCTCCATCGTTTGTTGCATCAGATTTGTTTTAGAAATTCGTTTCATTGTATATTCTTCCTGCTGATATTCAAAATGTACAAATATACAAAAAGGTCTAAGTGTGACACCCTTCATCACTATCTTTCATTATAGCCCCTTCATCACTGATAAATTCCAGCAATACTTAATGCCAAAGACTTAGCCATCCATTCTTAATAGCAAAACGGGACAAAATACATGTATCACCTGGCCTGCTTGTTTCCTCCAAAAGCTTCATTGCATATCAGGATCAGCAAACAGGATTATCAATCCAAGAATCCATTGGAAAATCTCCTCAACACAGACACACATATATATCTTCAAGAATACATACATATATACATGCCGATTTTCCAATAGACTATATTGCCTAGGAATTAACTCAAGAGTCACACTACTTCATATCATGATTAAAGTGGTGTGCCATTATAGTGGTAGTAATGCTTTTTGAATCCAAATCAATTTCAGAACTCATTATCAAGCTTTAAGAAAAGTTGAAAATCACAGAAAGATTAGTTGTTTATAAAAGAAAGAGTATACCCTTGCAATAAACATATTTGCCCTACCTTCGAAATTTTTTGATGATGATGAAGAATTGACCACTTCAATGAGGAATATGAACACCAGAAGCATTCCATAGATATGTAGTCTGGAGATATGCACTACTATTTGGGGATATTTAGAAGGACGTAGGCATCGGCTTGGATGTAGCAACTTTGAATTTGCAATTTTGAGTGAGATGATGTACGAACCAATTTAGAAGACAATCTTTATAGATACATTATCAAGGCAACGTACATCTCCCTTCTAGGTATTAGGTGTGTGTGGCATGTTAAAGACCACATAAGATATGAAAGGACATTACTGTTGGACCAATATCATCATTAATTGCTCCACACATTAACCGAGACATAATTGTAGATATGTAGCTTTTTCACCTTTTGTGCTTCCAACGCCACATTACTGACGACTGACCAAGCCCAATATTCTGAGCAATGCATTTACTCCCGTATTATTTATGGCTCAGTGATATGACTTGTTTACCCGAATTTTTTAACCGTGTTTTTGGGCGGGAATTTCTGCATTTTTCCAACACTGTGCTTTGTATATAGATAGATTTAAATTCTGTTGCTAAACTTTGCAAAACTAACTATATTTCTGTTGAATTTTTTCTACCCATTTTCTTGTCAAGGACAGGGTCACGGGGGGGGGGGGGGGGGGGAGGCTCATGTGCGGGGAGAACATCCATGTGTCTACTATGTTCCATCACCAAGGTCTCCAAAAGTCCATCTTTCTCGGGTCTCAGTTCCATCTCATTCGCATCACACATTTGGTCATCCGTCTCGTCATATTTTTGATATGTTAATTCATCAAAATAAACATGTTATCCCATGTAACATTTCGTTAAGTGAGTCTCATTGTTTGTCATGTCATATTAATAAAAGTACTCGACTTCCATTTTCCATTAATACTATGAACACAACTTCTCCTCTTGAATTAATATATAACGATGTATGGAGCACATCCACTCCCTCTTTTGATGGTTTTAAGTTTTACGTGAGTTTTGTTGATTTTTTCACCAGGCACACTCGGCTATATCCTATAAAAAATAAAAGTGATGTGTTGATTGTGTTCCCTCAGTTTCATCGTATGGTTAAAAAATATTCTAACCATCAAATTAAATCCCTCTTTTCCGATAATGGGAGCGAGTACATTAAGTTACGGTCATACCTAAATCATCATGACATATCTCATTTTACCACACACCCACACACGCCTGAACACGATGGTATCGCTGAACCTAGGCATAGGCAAGACTTACTCTACTCCATTATTCCGGTCTGCCTCAGTCATACTGGCCCTATGCCTTCCAAACAACAATATATCTTATAAGCCGTCTTCCTAACGCCGCCATTAATTGTTCTACACCATTTTTCAATTATACAAACGGTCACCCTAATTACCAAAAATTACAACCTTTTGGGTGTGTGTGCTATCAATGGTTTCGTCCATATTCTTCATCCAAAATGCATGCCCGCTCCATGCCGTGTGTTTTTCTTGGCTACTAACTATCTCAATCGGTATATTTTTGCCTTGATCCCAGTACAAATCGAGTATATACGACTCGTCGTGTACGTTTTATTCCTAATATTAGTCCATTTCATTCTTCCTGGTCTACGTCCACTTCGCATGCATGCATGAATTTACCGCCCGGTGACCCGCACTCCTTAACCAATTCATTCCTATCCCCAACAAACTCACCTAGTCACACTCCAACTCTCATTTATCCCCTCATAAGCCCACCTCTCACCGAATTGTCCTTGTCTCATAACACCACACCTAACTCACCCATTTTTCTCAATTCCCAACTATCTACCACGTGCCCATCTAACTCACACCCCACTGTTTCCCAACAATATGGAGTCAATATTCCCCACTCCATTAATATTTCAGACCCCATGCAAACCTTACCCACTCCACCACATACCAATCCCAATAATACCCATACCACCCACTCGACCCCACCTCCATCCGATAGTGCCCAGCACCCCACAATTCCCCCCACCTGACCTACTCGTTTACGAGTTCCCAACCCCAAATACATTGGAGGTCCCTTCATTAACCTCACCACAGACCATCCCATTACACCAACCCTTGAACCAACTTGTGTAAAATAGACGTTATTTGATCTGAGGTGGGTCTCTGCCATGCAAGATGAAATGGAAGCACTACGGTACAATCATACGTGGAGTCAGGTCCCTCCCACTGGCCAGTCCCCTATCACATGCAAATGGGTCTCTCAGATAAAGAGAAATCCCGATGGTACCATCTCTCGGTTTAAAGCCTGACTTGTGGCTCGTGGGTTTTTACAACAACCCGGTCGTGACTACTCAAAAACATTTAGTCCCATTACCAAACCTGCCACCATCCGCATTATACTATCTATTGCATTGGCTCGAAACTGGTCTCTTCGCCAACTAGGTGTCAATAATGCATTTCTGCATGTGGCACTCACAAAAGAAGTGTATATGGTTCAAGCACCCGGTTTTCGGGATCCACATCTTCCTACACATATTTGCAAACTTCATAAAGCACTGTATGGGCTTAAACAGGCCCCTCGGGCTTGGTATATGGAATTGTGCCGATTTCTTCTTTCTGTGGGCTTTCGCAAATCAAGGACTAATGCATCATTATTTATTTATTCTTCTCAGGGCATACTAATATATTTCCTTGTCTATGTTGATGACATTGTTCTCACATGAAATAATTCAAGGGCACTTGAATCTTTTGTCCGTCAGTTCACGCAACGGTTCTCGGTTAAAGATCTGGGCACACTCCATCACTTCCTTGGAATTGAAGTGGTTCCAATTCCAACTGGAATATTTTTGACCCAACGTCAATATATTCTTCATATTTTGGAATCATGCAAAATGCATGGTGCCAAGGAGGTAGTCACCCCGATGTGCACCAAAAATTCGCTCTCACTCACGGATGGCACACCTCCTGCAGACGTAACTCGATATCGGCGGGCCATTGGCCTTCTACAATATTTTTCCTTTACCCGGCCTGATATTTTATTTGTCGTCAACCGGCTATCCCAATTCATGCATGCCCCAACCGAGACCCATTTGCAAGGTGTGAAAAGAATATTATGGTATCTCAAATGTACACCGGACCATGGACTATTTCTTAATCGGTCTCCCCCCTTAACCCTCTTGGTCTTCTCAGATTTCGATTGGGGTGGGGTTATTGACGGGGGACGTTCCACTACATCGTATGTTCTTTATTTGGGAGGCAACATTATTTATTGGAAGTCGGAAAAACAAAAAATTGTCTCAAGGTCCTCTACTGAAGCTGAGTATAAGGCTGTTGCAGATGCTATTTGCGGAAATGTTATGGGTACGCAATCTGCTCACTGAATTGGGAATTTCATTAGTATCCACGCCGCAACTTTTTTGTGATAACCAAGGAGCCACTTACGTCTGTGTTAATCCAGTGTTTCACTCTCGGATGAAACATCTTGCCTTAGACTTCTTCTTTGTACGTGAGCTAGTTGAGCGTGGTCAATTGGTGGTCAAACATATATCTACAAAACATCCAATTGCTGACATGCTTACCAAACCTCTCAACAAGGGGTTATTCCTTTTTTCCAATCCAAGATAGGAGTATCCAACGGATCCTCTATCTTGCGGGGGAGTATTGAAGCATAATATTAGCACAATATTATCATGTACATATTATATTAGCACAATTTTATCATACTCCCTCCGTCCCTTAAAACCTTACCAAGTTTGACCGGCACGAGGATTAATAAAGTAAAAAACTAAAAACTATGTGGTTGAGGTTTGTGCAGAGGAGAGAGAATTAATTGGAACCACAAATTCTTTACTTAAAAGGGAAAGTGACAAAGTTAGTGGGACACCCCAAAAAGGAAAGTTTGCAAAGTTACAAGGGACGGAGGGAGTATGTCACTTGTATTTATCTCATATGTAGGGTTAGCTTTATCCTTTACTTTGTGCTAGTTAGTTAGTATATCTTATCATCTCAAGTGTAAAGCTTATATATTGATGTATGTACACTGAGCCTAATACAATAATTTCATTCATCTCATATTACTTCTTCACTACCTTCCTCCATGTCTTCTGGCCAAAGAAATGCAAGTCGTAATCTAATGTACCTCGGCACACACTCACGATTCTTTTATCGCAAGCCAGGTCTTCACTTGCCGCACCGAGCCCCAGTTGCAAATGAATACCTCGCGTGTACTTGAACCATTTTAACGGATCGCTAGAATCAATGTTCTAAAAGGCGCTAGGCGCTAGTCGGACACCAGCCCAGCGCCTAGCCTAGGCGGCTAGGTGGGCGTCTAGTCGGGGACTAGTCGGAGACATTAAAATTGCATTTTTATCTATATTTTTGCATTAATATGATAAGTAATATTGTATTTTTGTGTGAATAAAATACATACATACATATTTACGTACGTACGTACGTACCTACATACGTACGTACCTACATACCTACGTACCTACATACCTACGTACCTACATACATACATACGTACATACATACATACGTACATACATACATACGTACATACATACATACATACATACATACATACATACATACATACATACATACATACGTACATACATACGTACGTACATACCTACGTACGTACATACATACCTACATACGTACATACATACGTACGTACATACATACCTACATACGTACATACATACGTACATACATACGTACATACGTACATACATACATACCTACATACATACATACATACATACATACATACATACATACATACATACATACATACATACATACATACATACATACATACACACACACATACATACACACACACACATACATACACACACACATACATACATACAGACATACATACATACATACATACATACATACATACATACATACATACATACATACATACATACATACATACATACATACATACATACACACACACACACACATATATACATTAACAAACATGAATGATAGAATTATCACATTTAATCATATGTAGTATATGATAACTAATCATTAATTATTTCATTATGTTATAAGTATAAATAATGATAAAATTTTGGTATATATACAAACATATATAGTTTTATCTTAATTTACAACTCCATTTCTTTATATCCATGGCTAAAGTTAAAGTTCGTATATCTCTTAGAAAATTAAAATCAAAAAGTAAATTAATGTTCTGCGAATTTAGACGACCTAGGCGGCCGATTAAGCGTTCTAGGCGGACAACTAGGCGCCATAGACAACCGACTTAATTACCTAGGCGGCAAACCAATTAGTCGGAACGCCTAGACGAAAAGTGTGGCGCCCGGCTACCGCCTAGCACCTAGACGGGGACTAGTCGAGTATCTAGAACGATTTTTAGAACAGAGGCTAGAACACGTGTCACACACCATTCCAAGTAGGGTTTTGCTGCAGACGCTACACAGGACCGGCCCAGGGCAAGTCTTCGTAGTCCAACCGCACCGAATTTTTGAAAAGCCCCCCACCCCCAAAAAAAAATTAGTATTAAAACCCAGCCCAAAACCATCCGCCCAACTTCATCTTTCAATTAGTAACCTGCGCCCAAAATCCCCAAATCACCGGTCGCCAAACTCTCCGACTCCATTCTCGCCAAGACGCCAACCTGCGTCTAAAATCCCCAAGGCCCCAACCATAAAGGCACAAACCACCAGTCCCACCAGCGCACTTGAGGTCTTGAGGAGTTCTCACGAAAAAATTGGACGCTGGCACCGTGGCACGCTGCTCTGGACTGAAGCCGTGAACTCGTGAAGGATGGAAGGAGGACGAAGAAGGACTGAGCGCTGACCTCCTCCACCAAGCGCCAGCTCCAGCCGCCAGGCCGCCACTGCCCCACCGCAACCCGCCTCCCTGAGTCTGGTCAGTCCACTGATTTGCAGTTTTTTGTATTCATTTAGTTTCTAATTCTTGTGAATTTTTGAATTATTGAATTGTTGAATTGTTTTTGAATTGTTGAATTATTGTAATTTGTTTATTTTCAGATTTTCTGATTTCATGTTTGTTGAATAACTTGAATTGTTGCATTGTTATTATTTGTTGATTTTTTGCAGTTAAAGTAAATCATTATTTGAATTGATAATAAATGTGTAAATGTGTTTAGCAATTAAAATTTAAGAAATTGGTATAAATATATTATTAGGTAACTTCAGGTCGATAAATTATAATTATACTAATATAATCTTTCATGTTTTCACCCTAATTTTAAACTGAATATTAATTTAAAAACAGCCCAAATTTGCTTGTGTTGAAAAAAGACCCAAATTTTATTGTTACACACTATATACACCTACCATACACCCATTTCTTCACCTTTCCCATCACCTTGTCTTATTCTTCCCGAGATCGTCGCAGCCATAACCCTCTTCGCAGCCATGGCCAAAGGTCCTGGTCTTTACTCTGATATCGGCAAGAAGGCCCGTGGTATGTACATGATGTGTTGTCCGTTTTGATTTTGTTCCCGTTTTCACATCATGTCCCGCTTCTGAGCTAATCTATTTGTGCCGGTTGTCGTTGTTGTTGTTGGAATCAGATCTTCTGAACAGGGATTTCCAGACGGACCAAAAGTTCACCATCACTACCTACTCTCCTACGGGTGTTGTGAGTTTTCTACTTTGCTCTACCTGGATCTGTGTTAGGGTTTCCTTGTCTGTAGGAATGGACAGTTCTGTATTTTTTTTTTGAAATCCAATGAACCTGCTTTTTGTGCTTCAATTTGTGGATTTGTGTTTTTGCAAGTTAGATTCACATGATTATAGAAGTATTGTGGAATGCCATTGGTTTTTGATTTTTTGAATAACTTACTTATGACTATGATGTACTTGCTATCCCCCCTTCCTTAAAATGAGACACGAGAACCAGAGGGGTAAGGTATCTCTAAACTAAGATTTGGTGGACACATACCAAGATTTGAGTTAGATAAATTAGAACAACACACATACCAAGTGTCCACAGATTTGGTGGAACGCATGAAAAGGGTAGGTATGATACGGATGAAGGGAGGAGTTGTTATTGACATTTTCTTTGTTTTTGTTGCAACTGTTAAGTAATTTAGAAATTAGAATCCTCTTCTTGTCATCGCTGCATCTCTGTTTATTAACTGCAGATGCATTTTAGTATTTCACAGTATGCGCTATTACTCGTGATTTGGATTAACTAAGACTGAATTTTTTCTGTACATAATTCGTTTTTCTTCGATGTAGTGAATTAATGACTGCTTCTTGTCTTCAGTAAGACTTGTGTATAATTTGTTTGTCTTCAATATAATGACTGATTTTCCTTACCAAGACTTGTATTCTCAATTTTATTTTATGGTATCTTATTAGACTCTTCACAATTTTTTCTCTTTTCTATGTAGGCCATTACTTCATCTGGGTCAAAGAAAGGAGATCTATTTTTGGGTGATGTCACCACCCAGTTGAAGAACAAGAACATTACCACTGAATTCAAAGTGGACACCAAGTCCAATGTAAGCTCTCATACTTAATTTTCCATTTTTTATCATTTATATTGAGCACTTGTCATCAGAGTTTTACTTTTGATACTTTCTGTACAAATTTCCATCAACCCAAACCAGCTTGGTTATCCCATCACTGATGAGCTGCCTTTATTTTTGGGGGTGTTACTACATCGTTAATTTTAATCAGATTTCTTTCTTAGTGAATCAGCATACATCCACTAGTGTTGTGGTATCTATATTTTTTAATGCGGTGACAAGAAGAATGTTTTTCATGTTTGGTGATTTGGCCTTGTAACTTTAGAAAATCCTAAAGGGAAATTAAGTATGATTGTTCATTTATGCAATTATTCCTTACTTTCTTAGTCTAGGCTTAAATACATTTTTAGTCCTCTCAACTATGAAACATTTTTGTTTGAAATCTCTAACTATACACTATTTTCTTTTTAGTCACCAATACAACTTAAAGAGTACTCCAATTAGAAAAAAATTAATGTCCACTCTATGAATTGATTAGAGACTTTTAAAGTCATCCTTTTATTAAAAATAATGTAAACTATTCATTCATCTATATAAAAAGGATGGGAGGAAACGTATGAGTCAGGGTTGTTTCAAAGACAAAATAATTCTGCAGGGACTCTAAACAGGAAGCGCTATATTTGAAGGGCTTAAAACGCATTTAAGCTTATTATATATTAACTCTTTTAAAATGAATGTCAACGAATATGTAAAATTGAATTATTGCATCTGAAAAGGATTCATTGAGTTTGAACTCGTTTTTTTTCCTTTAATTTTAATCCTTTCCACTCTCATAGCCCCACTTTCACTGATTCCTGAAGCATCTAATAATCTTTTCCATCTGAATCCAGCTTTTTACAACTATCACTGTTGTTGAAGCAGCTCCTGGATTGAAAAGCATTGTGAACTTCAGACTCCCTGATCAAAGATCTGGTAAGGTAATTTTTCATTTTGTTTTCTAACAGCGTAGAGCTCTATTCGCTGATCTCCTTTGTGTAGAGGTTGAACTTCATTGTTTATATGACCACGACACCATAAGCATTTGATGAAAACTATTAGATGAACAAAGTATTATTAGTTTCTCTCCTTTGTGTTACAGGTTGAACTTCAATATTTACATGACCTTGCTGGCATAAGCACTAGTGTTGGTTTAACAGCAAGCCCAGTAGTAAACTTTTTTGAAAATATGTTGGGTATGAAGTTGTCATTCCAAATTCCAAGGTAAGTTTAACTTCATTAAATTCAACAATTCGTTCAAATTTCTAAGAAAACAATTTACTCCCATGACCTCTTATGTGATGATTATAAATAAGGGTGAAAATCATTTTTTGTCGCATATTGGACTTTGATTAAAAAACAATGTTTATGGTTACGTACTGTCAGCCTTATGTTGAAGTATCAAAAGTAACAAGTCGCAAGAATTTGAAAATATTTATTTGTGGTGAAGATTAGAAACAAATAGACAATTACTATCAATATTGTTTACAAGGAAAAAGTGTTTCCAAATGTAGTATTCAGAAATCTTATTGTAATATTTTTTTTCCTTTTATTCCAAAATATAATTTATAGCAATTATAAGTTATAATTCATATATATCTTTTCCTTAATTATAATTATTTATGTGCTGTACATCTGTATTGTTTGCATTCACTTACACATTAACTAATAATGTAAACAAATAATATAATAGAGCCATTACTTAATATATGTCTTGTGCATCACACACGTGAGAATCTAATTGCTTACCAAAGGAGCACAAAGTTGCCAAGTAATTACAACATTGCCAATTTTTAAATGTCAAAAGTAACTAGCGGCTGAGGATCCCACACACTAATTAATCTCTTATATGTGAAGCACTATACGATCCGATGGAGTCTTCATGGATCCCAAAACATTGATCACATGAAACAAAGAGTACATACCAATAATATGTCCTCGCCGATCAAATAATGGCATCCCTTGCGCACCAAATGTACTCTCACCATGCACATTATTCACTTGGACAAGTGAAATTGAACTCCCCAAGCACACCACGGAAATGTAGGGCATCACCACAAAAGACAGAGGAGGCATTGCGATCCGAGAAAACTTTCTCTTTTTTTCTCTTTTTCCAATGATAGCTTCAACTCTTTCAAGGGATTTTTCGATGGTTTTAGGACTTTGCCATAACTTCTACATGGATATGAAATTTGCCCAATTGGAGAAGAATTGAGCAAATACCTCGATGACCAATGGGGTAAATTTCTTCACCAATTCTGAGATCTTCCCGATCAGAAATTCTAGCATAAGGAAACATGAATGCTGTCGAGTTTGATACACCAATTTTTAGAATGACTAAGTCATAAGTGGGATCCAACGCCAACATAGTGCAACCATATCTTTCTTTAGCAGCAGTAACGATTTGAACTCTAGCTTAAACGTCATTCATGAGTATGTGAGACAAGGTCAAGACATGCCTTTCTGGGGAAACGATTACACCTGCACCTTCGCAATCAAATTCATTATGTTCTGATGAATACACACACAACCACAACAACCACTTCCATTTTTTTGTAGAACTCTTCTCTTTGCTCTTGTGACAAATTCCCACAAACTACTTTTGGAAACTTTATGTCTTTTGCCCCTTCTATATCTTCTAGCAAGCTAGAGAGTAGCCATCTGCCAGGATTTAAGACATTAATATTCAATAATCATCTATCATCTATCATTATATAAAATCAAAATGATTTCTCAGTAGTACTCCTATCCAGTTAAGCATGTAACAAATGAAAAAATAAAAAATAAAAAGCAGCTTGGAACAATTCCCATTAAAAATGAAAAATGAAAAATAAAGACTATTCAGTGACGCAAATATCTCATCAAAAGAGGAGTACAATAAGGAATGGACAATACACATGAGATGATTTCTCCATAAAACTGTTAGCAAACTAACTAAAAACAACATTTAGCCCAGTAGCTTACTTACTATTTTAATTGTTCACAAAATGTCAATTCAGAGAGCAAATATTTCCAGCTATATCTCGAATAAATGCTTGAAAATAGAAAACCAGCTGACATTGTATTTCGATCCCTTTGCAAAGTTCACCTCTGCTATACAACTATAAGCTGTCTCTCATTTCTGGCCAGTTCTCACAAATCATAAAAGTACTGCCAAACATGTTGAAAATCAAGATATCCAAGAATACAAATCATTTTCAAGTTTGTAACAAACCTTTATTGTTTAAAACTTGAAAATCATTTGTATTCTTGGATATCATGATTTTCAACATGTTTGACAATACTTTGATGATTTGTGAGAAATGGCCAGAAATGAGAGACGATTTACAGTTGTATAGCAGAGGTGAACTTTGCAAATGAATCGAAATACAATGTCAATTGATTTTGTATTTTCAAGCATTTATTCGAGATATAGCTGGAAATATTTGCTCTCTAAATTGACATGTAATGGACAATTAAAATGGTAAGTAGGTTACTGGACTGAATGTTGTTTATAGTTAGTTTGCGAATAGTTTCATGTAGAAATCATCTCATGGTGTAATGTCCATTACTAGTTGTACTTCTCTTTTGGCGAGATATCTGCATCACTGAACAATCTTTTTATTTTTCAGTTTTAATGGGAATTGTTCCATGCTGCTTAGGTCTATGTTCTTGTTGCGTGCTTAACTGGGCAGAAGTACTACTGAGAAGTCCTTTTGATTTTATATAATGATTATTGAATGCTAATGTCTTGAATCTTGGAAGATAGATACTCTATAGCTTGCTAGAAGATATGGAAGGGCCAAAAGAGGTAAAGTTTCCAAAAGTACATTGTGGGAAGTTGTCACAAGAGCAAAGAAAAGAATTCTACAAAAAAATGGAAGTGGTTGTTGTGGCAATGAATGTGTATTCATCAGAACATAATGAATTTGATTGTGAAGATGCAAGTGTAATCATTTCTTGAGAAGGGTATGTCATGCTCATAAATGACGTTCAAGATAGAGTGCAAATCGTTATTGATGCTAAACAAAGATATGGTTGCACTATTTTGGCGTTGGATCCCACTTATGGCTTAGCCATTCTGAAAATTGGCGTATCAAACTCGACATCATTCATGTCTTCTTATGCTAGAATTTCTGATCGGGAAGATCTCAGATTTGGTGAAGAAATTTACCCCGTGGCCATTCAGGGTATTTATTCAATTCTTTTTCAATTGGGCAAATTTCAATCCATGTAAAAGCTATGACAAAGTACTAAAACCATTGAAAAATCCTTTGAAAAAGTTAACTATCATTGCCTCATTGGAAAAAGAAGGGAAGGTATTCTCGTGATCGCAGTGCCTCCTCTGTTTGTTGTGGTGATGCCTTACATTTCCGTGATGTGCTTATACATTTCCATGATGTGCTTAAGAGTTCAATTGTCAAGTGAATAACGTGCATGGTGATCGTCTATTTGTTTCTAATCTTCACCGCAAATAAATATTTTCAATTTCTTGTGGCTTGTTACTTTTGATACTTCAACATAAGGCTGATCGTACGTAATCATAATCACTTTTTTTTTATCTTCGTCCAATGTGCGACAAAAAATGATTTTCACTCTTAGAAATTTGAATGAATTGTTGAATCTAATGAAGTTAAACTTACCGTGGAATTTAGAATGACAACTTCATATCCTTCATCGTTGGCATGGCGTTGCAGATGCTTCATCAACTTCCTATCATAACCTTTTAGTATTTCTTGTCGGGAAGTTGAACAAAACAGTATTTCTCCAAATGTGAGTCACTACGGGGCGATAAGAGATCCCCCCAATTATATCTTTTCCCCTCATGATAACCATACTTTTGTACTCTTCACTCACGATAATGTTCTCAATGTAGGACGTAGGAATATTAGACAGTTGCTCTTCAAAAACGCTCTGTAGCCCACGTCGCCTGATCGAAGAATATACAAACACGCATATACATACAGATTACAGAGTATACAAACATGCACAACTAGTTGCTAGCATCTTTTATACATCCAGAATTGAACGAATTGAATAATAACTATACCAATCCAAATGCGAAACCAAATCCTGTAGTGACAAACAAGCCACCTTAAGACTCTCTTCACCTGCAGCGCTCCCTTCATGCATATATGCACACATACGGTTTAATGGTTTTTCAACTTTTATTAACCAGAAATATATCGAGATATTACGTATAGGCCATCCGGACGATCGATGACTCGAATAAGTTCTTATTGCAATGTGCGTTCAAGTGTCCAACTACTGAATACGGAGTAGAATATAAATTAAATCATAGACGACGACTATTACATACCCCATGATCATTAATCAACATCTCTTCTAGCTGGGAGGGAACCCCATCTGTGCCCATTGCCGCCGAATGCATATCGGTGGAGAAATTAATTAGTTAAGAGGTCGCGGGAAGAAGAAGCTACGGATATATTGGTCTGGCCGCCGGAGGCCGTGCGATCGATTGGCTTTCGTCGTCCGTCGCTGTTAGCAACTAACTTCAACTTAGGCTCCAACTTCGAACAGAGTTTTTCTATATATATACACACAATATGTATATACTCTGTAACAAATTCTGTCAAACTGTAATTGAGCACGGCAACCAACTTTTATACGGATCGCAGTACGTATATAATCGTTTCTCAATTATACAGAGTAGTGTAGTACTCCGTGCGCCCTTTGATAACATGAAAATCCATTCGTGAAATGGCTGGCTAAATTTGGTGATTTGTGGATAAACTAAATGGAGTTTTAAAATACTACATACGTTGTAGGCAATATATTTTATTAATATATAGATTTAAGAAAAAAATACATGGAAACACCTAAAATGTTCAATCTACATAACTTTCATCAATTACTCAGCATGTTTTTAATTGGACTAGAATTTTCTGATCCGATCTACTCTGATCTGTTCTGAACTGGTCTGGTCCGATAAATTCATTACGTACAGTCGTATTGGTTGATTCTGCTGAAATTTATGAAGTTCTGGTTGAAGTGGTTGGATTGATTGATTCTATCACCAGAGACCATACGTTTACTAGACCAGACCACTTCAAACCAGATCAGAGTAGATCAAACCAGAAAATTGTAGTCCAATTGAAAACATCCTTAGTGATTTTTATTGGTCAATTTTTTTTATCAAATGTGTAACTATGATTTCACGCAATGAATTGCATGTGTAATGATCAAAATAAATAAATAAGGGTGAAGTCAAATTTTGAGTAATTGATAGAAGTTATGTAGATCGAACAATTTAGGTTTTTCTTTCTTAAATCTATTAATAAAATATACTCCCTACTAAGTATTTACTACCTCTGTCCCAAATTGATTTGCAAAATTCACATTTTTTTCAAACAGTATTTTAAAATACTCGATGTTAGCTTTAACTTTACTTTTTCTTTTTATTACACAACTCAGCGCGCAAAATAAAAAGTTGCGTGTTTCGTGAAAAAGTTGGTTGATAAAGCTCATAAACCCATAAGTCAGTTCACAAAACGGGCTCTTATTATAAATATTTTTGAAACACTAGAATTTTTTTAATATATTTTATGAATATTTTGACTTCGAGTTGTTTTTAATTGGACCAAAATTTTATTTTTTCTGATCTTTTTAGTTAGAACAGAAATGAAATGTTATACTCCTTAACATGTTATAGAAAAAGTAATTGGAGTTTGAAAATGTTTGCCACATGTTATGAAACCATTACCTAGAGGGTCAATTTGGAAAATAACAAAATATAGATTATTAGAGGCGTCAGCGGAAGGAGTGTTCTTTATTTGATACGAAGTAGTAAGTAGCAATTTTAGAGTCTGTTTGGTGACTCAGTTTTTCGACTTATCTGGCTTATCAATCAATTTTTTAACCAAACACGTAACTTTTGATTGCGCATGCTGAATTGTGTAATGATAAGGAAAAAGTAAGATTGTAGTTACTTTTCATATATTGGCTGAAGTTAACTTCTGGTTGTATTGGCTGAAGTTACTGTAGATTACCATTTTAACTATTTTTTCATATATTTATTTTCTTTATTTTAAATATAATTTAAAATATATTTTAAATATATTTTAAACAAGAATCAACAGAATCAGCCAATACAGCCACTTCAGTCAGAACTTCATAAATTTCAGTAGAATCAGCCGATTCAGCCAATTTCAATGTTACTAAACGGGCTCTTAATTTAAAACAAAAAGAGAGCAAAATGGTCTATGCATGGTTACCTTTAGTAAAAGTGGGAGTGCGCAAGGCAATCCCCTAAATGTAAAGAGAGTCTAGACGGCTCATACTTTTAAAATATTTGTATTCGAGAGATTATATGCATCTATTTAGATTTTATTATTTTTAATGATGTTTTTACTTGAACTTATATCAGTTCAATACTTGATCAGACCAGATTAGATCAATCCGGGCAAGACTTCTAAAGTTGTAAAATACACAGAGACCATACATTTATCAGACCAGTTCAGAACAGATCAGAGTAGATCGGACCAGAAAATTCTAGTTCAATTGAAAACATGCGGAGTAATTGATGGAAGTTATGTAGATTGAACATTTTAGGTGTTTCCATGTAGTATTTTTTCTTAAATCTATATATCAATGAAATATACTCCCTACAACGTATGTAGTATTTTAAAACTCCATGTAGTTTATCCATAAATCACCAATTTTAGCTAGCCATTTCAGGAATGGATTTTCATGTTATCAAAGGGCGCACGGAGTACTACACTACTTCGTATAATTGAGAAACGATTATATACATACTGCGATCCGTATAAAAGTTAGTTGCAGTAGTCAGTTACAGTTTGGCAGAATTTGTTACAGAGTATATACATACTGTGTATATATATAGAGAGAGAGAGTAAGGATCAAATGAGAACACTTCTTAACGTGAGAAATGAGAATGATTCTGGAGCTTTGGATTTTGGCATTGTGCATCAAGTAAAACAGAAATGTGCATAAAAAAATTGGAAATTGTGCATTTCAAGTGTGCAAAAGTTTACACGTAAACATGCACATTAGAATTTTGCGTTACTTTAACTATAAATGTGCATTTTCGTGAATGATAAAGTGCATCGTTTTAGAGCGTTCTCATTTCTCACGTTAAGAAGTGTTCTCACCGGAACCGCACGGTCCGCACCCTATATATGTATGTATATGTATATATATATAGAAAAACTTTGTTCAAAGCTGGAGCCTAAGTTGAAGTTAGTTCTTAACAACGACAGACGACGAAAGCCAATTGATCGCACAGCCTCCGGCGGCCAGACCAATATATGTGTAGCTTCTTCTTCCCGCGACCTCTTAACTAATTATAAAAGATGCTAGCAGCTAGTTGTGTCCGTTTGTATATTCTGTAATCTGTATGTATATGCATGTTTGTATATTCTCTGATTAGGCGACGTGGGCTACAGAGCGTTTTTGAAGAGCAGCTGCCTAATATTCTTACGTCCTACATTGAGAACATTCTCGCGAGTGGAGAGTACAAAAGTATGGTTATCATGAGGGGAAATGATATCATTGGGGGGTCTCTTATCGCCCCGTAGTGACTCACAAATTTGGAGAAATACTGTTTTGTGCAATTTCCCGACAAGAAATACTAAAAGGTTATGGTAGCAAGTTGATGAAGCATCGGCAACGCCATGTCAACGATGAAGGATTCGAATATTTGCTGACTTACGCAGATGATAACGCCATTGGCTTTTTTGACAGACTGGTATGTATATGTCAGACCTACCACTGATATCTATTTGCACGGGCAGAATATAGTAGAGTATGTATATGTTCCATAGCTGCCCCTGTTCTTGTCCCTTCTGTTTTCCGTCGCCGGTCGAGCCCTGGAATCGGCAAATTCAATAATACTGCTGTTGATTCTCTGTTTTTATTTAATCTATACGGCGCCGTTTGGTTAAGCATTAAAAAAAATACTACGTAGGAATGACGCTGCATGGCCCATCAGCAGAGTTTGGTTATTAGTTATCATTATTCGTTATCGGACCAAAGGCCCAGATGTTGAAATTGGAAATCTGAAACGATCGGGCGTATATGAGAATAGCCGATTGGGTGATTTGGCCATTTCAACATTTAGGTCTGCCATCTGCGGTCGCCGATTGAGGAAATGGGGTGAGATTTGAGTTTTGAAGTATTGGTATTTTGAGTTGCGATTAAGGAAAGGCTTTTGTGCATTCTACCGGTTTCATTAATTATTTGTTTCAACTTCCTAATTCCTACTCGTATCATTTGTGTTTTGAAGTATTGGTATTTTGAGTTGCGATTAAGGTTGAGTTATAGCGTTCAGGCATTGCGGCTTAGACCATTGAGAATTGCTGAATTGAGATTTAAGACAACCTGTAGTTACCGTAGTAATCCGTTGTTTTTTAATTATTTAGTTTAGCTAGCTATTAATTACGCCAAAACTTTTATCCTTTCAATTATTTACATTTCAGATTTTAAAGTTTGAGAATTTAAAATTTTATAATCTTTAACTAGTTGATTGTGGGCGTTGTATTTGTGTATCGTACGTTATATGAAGCCGAAAATATGCATTATCATAAATTAGAAAATTGCATTTGAGTTGTACTTTATTTTAACCAGAGCCTTTTAATTTATATTGTTTTATCTTATTTTTTGTGTAAATAACTTAAGTAAATAAAAATCTACAAATTTATACTCCATAGTACATTGCATAATGTGAGAGTACTCCGTTGTTTAAAAAAAAATGAGAGTACTCTGTATTATTTATGATTTTGTAATTTTATTAGTGTATTTCTTAGACAGAAGGGAACCCCTAGAATATTTTGCGGGCACAGATGACCAATTAATCTTGTTTAGTACTCTCGTTTACGCAACCTCGGACCAGTATTTCCAATATTGATGAATTTCTTTGTCGCCCCCCTCATATATTCCTCTGGTTCTGCCCCTGTCTATTTGGTACTTTTTCCTTTCGTTAAGGATCGAATTAATTAAGAAGCATGCGTAGAATTTCAACGCCATACCACAATATTGCAATTATTAAATTAATCAAGTTGTTTCAATTCCTAGCCTACATATGTACTGCGAATAATTTCAGTGGCGGAACTAGGAGGGCGAGCCGGTGCCGGCGCCCCCCTCGTTCGCCGGAGTGGGTAAGGTAGGTACATAGGTTTACTAAATCCCGCCCCCGGAGCTTTTCTTGTCAGCTTCGTTGGTTTAATTTGCGCCGCCATGGATGAGCTTGAGAGGCTGAGAGCTTCTTTCGCCGGTGATGCGTGGACTTCAGTTATTTATTTATTTTTACGTGGTAATGAAATTAAAACGACATTGTATTAATAAACACAAAATAGCCCCAATTCACAAACCCACTGATGGGCTGGGTTGCGTAACAATCAAAGGTGAGATGCGAGCTTGAGAATAGATGTTCAACGGCTGGGCGGCGATGGCTGATCCGCTGTTGAACGTATGAAAACGGCAAGGCAAGTAAGCTGCCGAGTCGAGCGATGGTGGCTTCCCTTCCTACCCTACTGGTACGAGAAAGAAAATATTGGTCTGTCTCCCAAAAGTCTATATTCTGACTTTTGTGATGAGCGGCATACCACAGAACCAAAGATCAACTAAGACAACCGAAGCAAAACTCTCAAATCTCAATTCCTCATCTGATGCACGTAGCTAGAATTTCAGAATTCCTTCTTGTGAAAGTCAAAATTGAATACCTAATCTTATGCATACGAGTACTCACCCTGATGTGATTTAGTATTTCAGTGAGTTGTAGGCATTTCATGTTTTTGAAGTTAACATTTAATTAATCAAATATTGGGGTGTTTATGGAATTATTATGGATTGCACTATGGTACATGACTAATTTTAGGACATTATAAATTACAGAGCATATAGTATTTGAAGATTTTGAGTCTCGAGGCATTCTGCTGTATATGTCTGTATGTGTTTCAATTCGATACACTATATCATACTCCATATAACTTATGAAGCATTTTTGTTTTTGTATGTTTAATAATTAATGAAATTAATACCCCATTGGTTGATAGGTTAATCATGCATTTATTCTTAGTACTGAGGGGTGGCAAGGGGTGAGTTTAATAATCCAGGGTAATTTTTTAAAACATGCAAACCAGAAAGACAGAGTTGCAACACTTATTTCGCTTACTCGTTAGTCTCGCATTTGTATTCTGTTTACACTCGCATTTTCACCCCGCTTGCTCAAAAAATATATAGCACCCCAGCCGGCCGGCACCCCCTAAAAAATGTTCTGGTTTCGCCACTAACTGCGATCGATGCTTTTATATATACGGATCGAAGTATATATTGAGTATATAATAACATCATTGTCACTGTCTTGTTAAATACATATATAGGGTAAGTTTGGCACAACTAGCTGAAAAGATACTTTTGTGAGCTTTTTAATAACCGTTAGCTTTTAGTGACTGAAAAGATCTTAAACAGAAAAGGTGATGGTTGTTTGGTAAAAAACTGACTGTTTGATTTAGTTCGGTTTGGTATACAAGCTGTTAGAATTAATTAATACTAAAAGTCACAGACTTTTTTCAGATGCTATTCGCTGTAGCATCTCAAAAAAAGATCTTTTAATTTTTGAAAAGCTCTTAAAAATTGTCATGTCAAACATATAACTAAAAGCTTTTAGAGACTTTTTGAACAGTACAAAAGCTAGAAGGTAGAGACTTATGCCTGCCAAACATAGCCATATACTCCATATTATTATATATACATACTTATAGTTATGTTGGTTGTATAACATTGCGATAGTTTACATGCCCAAAATTAAATAGGTCGACATATTGACATTTCATGTTCTGTGCTAAAAAAATCCAGATTTATTGTTTTTAGTATCACTTTTGCTTTTCGTGCTATATTTAGACCAGGAATTGATAGGTAACAACCGGTTTACATTAATTTCTGAGAGCTAACTACGGAAGAAATGAAGATATGTAAAAATGGAAGTGGTTCGTATAACAGAAAAGAGAGGGAAAATACAAAGACGGTTAACGAGTGCCAACTCTCCTAGTCCCAAAGCCAAAAGAATAATCCAAGCCCCTTTCTATTCTACCCTCAACCTCTATTCACACTAACTCTTCTCATATTATTATTATTATTATTATTATTACTATTATCATCATCATCATCATCATCATCATCATTATATTATTATTATTACTATTATTGTTATTATTGTTATTATCACTACTAGATTTTTTCTTATTTGCTGCGGTCCAAACCAAAACCGCAGCAAAGAAGTATATTTTTTATAGTTATTGCTGCGGTCATGAAGAAACCGCTGCAAATAAGTACTTTTTATAGTTATTGCTGCGGTCATAACAGAACCGCAGCAAATACCAATTCGATTTTTGCAAAAATTAGTTTTTCCCTCAATGTTTTGCTGCGCTGAAATTGGGACCGCAATACTTCCAGAGATATTAACTATTTGATGCGGGGTCTGAACACCGCAGCAATTGCGGTGCTTAGTACATAGGTTTTTTTCTAAACTGATAAGGAATTTCACAAAGCTTGCACATCGATTCCCCCTTAGTCCGGTCCGCCCAAGACATCGCTGCATCCCTCCCAGCACCGCACCACACCGCACCGCACCGGCGTCGCATCGCTCCCAGCAGCCCACCGCCGTCCCCTGCCTCCCAACAGCAATCCGCCATCGCCGCTCCTTTGAGTCTAGGGAACAAGCTGTAGCTGCTGCTCGACCTGGAGTAACCACTGCCCCTTCAGCCTGCCGATTTTTCCTGATCGCCCATTTCTCCTTATTGACTCCTCCTCTTCAACTTATTAGAGGTTTATTCCTCAATCTTTTATAATTTCAAGTAGTTTGCTTTCATTGTTTATTATCTTACGAAAATTTAATATGTGTTTGGATTTATGAAATAAGAACTGATGTTTATGTGTGTATAAGGTTGATTTGTATGTATTTTGTAAGTTAATTCTCCCAGCTAATTAATTCTAAGCCACATGTGGCTCTCCCAACCAACCGGTGTCGATTGGTGTCACAGATGATGCCTCCGATTAGGGCTGCCAACGGGTTCTGCTAAAGAATACCATCGTCCAGATTATATATGCTTTATTTATTTTTAATTTTAGATGTATGTTTAATGTGTCTTTATACATGCTTAAATGTGTTCTTCCCATTTTATAATATCACTAATTAATAAAATACCTATATGAAATTGATTTCAGTAGTGTTGGTTTTATACTGTGTTGGTTTTAGATAACAGTTTTTGTACTAATCATCTTACTAAATAGAAAATTAATTGAGTACATTATCGTAAAATCCAACAAAGTGAAGGGAAGCATACTTTGAGTTTAAATTTTGTGCAACAGCAAAGCCAATCAAATTCATACGGTGATTTGGCTTCAACGTTAGCAGTTGTAGTCTTGTTTCAACAAAGCTCGTTAAGTCACGCCTTTGTGCCTGTGTAAATTAATAGGAAGAAATTTATTGGTGCAGGGGCATTCTATTTTGTTTGGCAATACTTTTTGCTGCAGGTCTTTGACCTTTTGATGCTATTGATACTTATCAGTTTTAGAGGTTAGTTTCTTATTTTAAGTGTTTAACATATATTAATTAAGTGCCTATTTGGATTTTCAGTTTCCAAACATCAAAGGGGCAGAATCATTCCTTTATAGATTGTTGGTATATAATTTCATTAAATAGAACTCTAGAGTTTTAATTCTGTTCCATGTGCTTGGTTATCCATTTAATGAGTATATTTTATATTCAAACTTGTTTTTTGCAGGCTTGCTTTTTCAACCTGGGGGAAGAGAACACAACCACTGAAGAGAATGACAAATAGAGGAGTCATTCAAGAGTCGTAGCTCCTGACCATATCTATATTCTCAGCATCTAAAAGGTCAATTACTAAGGTAATTTAAGCTCTATACTATGTTTATCTTCTCTTTTCCAACTAATTTATTTCGTGTTGAATCCTTGATTTTTTTCCTTAATTCGAAACTCATGTTAACAATATGATATACTCTGTTACTAAAAAAGTAATGATATTTGGATACTTATTTTTAACCTGATTATGTTAACTATTTTTAGAGTTGATGTGACTCTAAATGATTTAATTAGTAACCAGAAGCAAAGCCGCACTCTAGGCCTCTTGGGTTAACGAGTGATTCAATGATAACTTGAACTTTCATGCGTTTAATAGCCAAAAGGACTGTGTTAGTTTGTATTTCAATAGAAGTTTAGCAAAAATAGATTTTGATATCTTGTGGATTTGTAGACTAGTTGTTTTCCTTCCTTTGATAATTCATAGTAGCAGCATCCTCTAGTAGTGGGAACCTGCTTCTTCTTCCATTCTGTAATTACATTTTTAGTATTGAACATTTTAACTCACATAAGTGATCTTTTCATTGAAGAAATGAGGAGGGTTGGTTTTTTCAATTATAAGTCCATCTGGTAGTGGTAGATTTGATTAAGAAGAGTAAGTGTATTGAATTTGTTAATGTTGTAGCTAAAGTGGCAGATTTAGTTAATTTGGGTTTGTTTTTTATAAATGATTTTTTTAAATTGAATGAATAATGCTTGTATTTAAAAGATTATGATAAACCTGCCATTTATTTTCATTTCATCTATTTAAATTTGCTGTTTTTTATTATTAGGCTAATCCAGTCAAATAAGTAGTTATAATAATGTAGTTGCACAAGTAAAGTCTTTTTTTCCTATTTTGGAGGATATGTGTCTTTTATCTCATGTTAAATGTATTTAAATGCCGAATATTGGATGTGATTTTATTCATTAAATAGTCTTTTATAGGTTTGCGGGTAAATCCCTATATTGAGGGATCAAGTTGTTGATTTAAACATATAAGCCTAAGTTTGAGACGGTGAGATTGGATGAAGGTGTGAGTTGCATTATATATGTTTATAAATAGCATTACAGTTCTATTATCACGTTTCCAATAGTAATACTATCTTTCATAAAATGTGCAACCTAGGTGGTGGCAGCTGCTTTTGGATCTAAGGAAGAAATGTGGAAACATTATTGATATTAATTATTTTGTTAGCACCCAGTAGTTTTTGTATTATATTGGACATGTACTACTCCATAGTATTTAGTGACGTTGGATAAGTGAAGTTTTGTAATTGGATACTGTGGATAGTTTTATATGCGCACTTGTAATTGTATGAGTATAATTTTGTTGGGTGCAAAACAGCACAAATTGTCCATTTAAGTGAATTAGAAATAGGGATGGACTCGGGTCCGGGCCGGGTCCGGGTCGGGCCTAGGCCCGGGCGGGCCGGCGGTTCAAGAATAGTGGACCCGGGACCGGCCCGGGTTGCCACCGGGTCCGGGCCGGGCCGGGCCTCCGGTTTGGATTTTTTTTTTAGCTTTCCTAACCCTCCCCCCCTCCCAACCCCCCCCAAACCCACCCTACCCATCAAGCCCAACCCGGGTGGAACCCCAAAATGAAAAAAATTAAAAAAATTCAATTTGGCCCGGGCCCGACCCGGCCGGGCCGGTTCACCAAAATTGAGACCCGAGTCCGGACCCGCCCTACCTCAGGCCTAGGCCTGACCCGGTCCTGCACAGTAGCGGGCCAGGCTGGTCCACGGGCCCGGTGGCCCGACCCGAGTCCAACCATAATTAGAAAAGCTACCACTAAATTAAGGTATGATATATATCATTTGCTGCGGCCGATCATAAACAGTGCTATGCATATCATTTTGTATTATTTGCTGCAGTCGTACCATAACCGCAACCATAAGTTTTTTTATAAATTATACTACTATTTGCTGCGGTTTTGAACTGCAGCAATTAACCTTTTCCAGTTTTTGCTGCTCCGGCAATTGTTGCGGTTCAAAATCGTCGCAAATAGACTAAAACAACTGCACCAAATACAACATTTTCTAGTAGTGTATGTTGTTATTAGGGGTGGACTCAGGTCGGGTGGCTCGACTCGGAACCGGCACAATGCTGAACCGGCTCGGCCCGGTGGCTCGGCCAGTGACCGGTTTGGGTAGGCCCGGTCCGGGGGTTCCCGGTGCGGGCTCGGGTCACCCAAAACCGAACCGACCCGGCCGGTTCGGGCTCAGTTTTGGGCTTTTTATTTTTTTTTCAATTTTTTTTAACTTTTTGGGTTGGGTTGGGGATTTTGGGCCATTTGGGGTGGTTTGGGGGGTTGGGCGTGGGAGGGGGGTTAATTAGGAAAAGGAAAAAAAAAATTGACCCGAGGCCCTATCATATCTTCCCCTTAGACAACCCACCTTGTCCTCAATACAGCATTACAGCTGTAACTTTCAGCTTTTGATCTTCATTCTTATGCCTCTTCCTTCTCAATACCTCACTGAATTCTGGCCGTGTAGCTACATTACTCAGGACCTTTATCTTCATGTTCTTCATTGCAATTAGGAGCTTGGTCAGGTCAGTGTCACTGATCATTGTCCACTAGCACATAGCAGTATCCACTCACCGGTTATCCCCGGACCCGGTTTCGGTCCGGTCTACCTGGTTGGTTCCGGTCTGAACTTGGTGCCGGTCCGGTCCTTTTTTTTTTAAATTGTTGGAAAATAAAAAATGATGTATATTTATTATAATCACTACATTGTCACTTGTATCAATATTACATTTGAAAATTACAATTGAGAATACTTTGAAGTAGAATATTCGAAAATTTTAAAATGCACGTAACATGCTCGTTACCGAGCACATAATCAACTTGGCATAAGAAGTGTTTAAAATTAAGTGGGTTTTAACTTTTGAGACCCAACTTTTTTACGTTATATACGATGCGGCAATGCCTTATTATTTTAATAATTGAATAGAAATGTTTGCAAATGTTTTACAAAGAAATATGAGGAAGATTTCCAAATTATTTTTAAAAATAGCTATTTTAAAATAGCAATTATTTCTGGAATTATTCCTAAATTTCAAGCTTAAATAGCTAGTAGGTGTTTTTATAGTATAAGGTAAAATGATCACATTTACATAAATAAATAAAAATAATTACTATTTTATTTCTACATCTATTTAATTAATTAACTTAATTAATTACTCCCCAATTCCCTTGCATAATCAAGGTAATCCGTTGGTGGCGGGATCAGTTCGTGATGATGTAGCTGACTGCAGCAACGAATTTCTGGCAGCTCGGGGGAACCGTAGGAATTTTTTCCGACAACAGGCGGCATGGGGGTAGCAGTGCGAAAGCCATATGAGAATATTTTGGTCTAATCACAAATAAAAAATCGTATTTAAGTTGTTATAAACTAGTCGCATTTGACGACTTCTCCCATTGTTTAAAGTAGGGGTGTGCATATCGATTTTCGGTCCGATTTTTATCGATTTCAATTCGGTTCGGTTTGAACCTGGTTGAAGATTATGACCAAACAAAAACCATACTGATGGATCTCCGACCTGGGGGGAGGCGAAAACCGGGAAGAAATATATAAAGGTTTTATTGAATTTCTTTAGTTCGGTTTGATTTTGTTCGGTTTTCATCAATTTCAGTTTGGTTTAACACGGTTTGGAAGAAATACAACCAAACTCAAACCAAATCACATATGGTCCAATTTCGATTTGGTTTTAGTTCAATTTGGTACGGCTCAATTCGGTTAAACCAAAACAATATGCTCACCCCTAATTGAAAGAAATAGACCGTGCATAATTAAATGAGAAATTTGCCCAAATTAAGAATAAAACATAGTCTTTTCCAAAACTAGGATCATATGTTTGGTTTTACCGCTTATTAAATAATTAATCCATTCCTACCCCCAATTAAATAATTAATTGACCTAATTAAATGTCCCATATTTTTCTTGTGTAATCAAATCAGTCTGTAACTGGAGCAAACTCCGCTAGCGGGGAAGAAGAAATTTCTGATAGATCGTCAAATAATTTCTGGAAAATTTCCAACGGCTGGTATTTTGATCCAATTACAAAAAAATATCATGTTTAAAGTATTTTAAACTAGTTGATCTTATTTTTGTAAAGAAGTTATGTAGTACTTTTAATTCATATAAAGCTAAATAAGTCTACGGAATTGAATACTCCACACAAGAACTGATAAGAGAGAACAACAATTTTATGGGAATGTGTGTGCTCATATTATTATATAACCTAATAATAATAATAATAATAATAATAATACTAATAATAATAATAATAATAATAATAATAAAATATACAAAGTAATAACGTTGAGTCTTGCAGGACGCAGCAACCGTGTATAGGCTTTTAGATTTATTGTTACATGTGCTTCTCCGAAGTGGGCTCACGTGCTCTCTAAGGAGCACGTAACATGCTCCATAAAATTTCTTATTGCCGCATCGTATATAACGTAAAAAAGTTGGGTCTCTAAAGTTAAAACTCACTTAATTTTAAACGCTTCTTATGTCAAGTTGATTACGTGCTTGGTAACGAGCATGTTATGTGCATTTTAAAATTTTCGGTAGAATATTACAATACATGAACTAATCGTCGGAGCCGCCGCTTCCGAATGACATTCTGCCCTGACAGCCAATTTCCTCATTCCCCATCAATTTTGGCGAGCAGAGTCATCCTTGCCTGCCTCATTCCTGCACCACAACCAGATCTCTCCTCTTCCTCCCTGCAATAACGTTTTCAGTCGAGTTCCCTGCATCTTGCCCGATACACCCATCCAAAACTCGATCTTCCTTCTCCACATCTATCCTCCCTGATTTCATCAAGCTTCGCAAGATCTCCAAATTCATCTGACTTGCCCTACACCCCCGCTAATCTCTACAAGAACAAAGAAGGAAGCGATGAGGCAAGCACAAAAAATTTTTTATCACTTGCTTTTGCTTTGGTCTCAATTATGTATATATAGAATAATGATTGCGGGTTTTTGTTTATTTTAGTATTTATGGTAGAAAAAGTTAAATATAGAAAGAATATGGAAATTTTTATAATTCTTCAAATTCTCTTTATCTATCATTGCTCGTGTATTCGTGTGTTATCTAGGGCCAGAGAGGGCAAGGTTTTTCCACACCCTAACTACTCATCATGTGTTCTGCCGGTATTACCCTTTCTACAACTGCCGTATCCACATTCCACAATGGCACAGATATTCAATCTTCGCAACCCTCTCTCCCACCAGGACTCTATTCATATGATCAAGTGAGTGCATCATGATTCATGAGCTTGTCAACACACAACTCCCATGTTCTTATTGAGATACTAATCTAAGGATTTCTGATATAATTTGTGTTTGCAAAATTGTTGTCTACCAATCCAGCTCATCCAGTGGAATTATGGCGGTTGTCAATTATGGATTCATATCTCAATTATGGATCCTTATTTGAGTGACATTAAAAGCATTGCTGATACCATTACTACCATTGATGCTGTTATATGACTCGTATCTCACACTGATCACTTTCAATACACCATCCTTGGACTGTGACAGTGTGACACAAGTAAGAATCTTTGGTTATGGGCGTTCATTTCTCGGGAGCTTTTGTTTTGATGACTTGTGATGTCCACGAACAACTGAACAAGGCATCCTATATCTCTGTTCTCAAGCTTTGGAGAGTCACCACCAAGCACTCACCACTCAACCGGAGACCTCCACGCACTAGGATACCAACAGTCAAGTGGCCAGCACTCCCAGCAGTCAGGCCACGTCTGGCACGGTGTTCGCGGTCGCTGCAGTAGAGCAAAATCATGGCCTAAACATATAGATGCAATAAAAGTGCTTTTAGACATCCAAAAGCTAAGCCAAACAGGCACCTCGTAAGGGTGACACCAACTGGGGGAAAGTTCATCAAGTTCCACAACTCGGATTCAGGAGATTTATGTACAGTCACTGTCTCATATATAAGCAACAGAGTAG
Source organism: Cuscuta europaea (assembly GCA_945859875.1). Taxonomy (NCBI): domain Eukaryota; kingdom Viridiplantae; phylum Streptophyta; class Magnoliopsida; order Solanales; family Convolvulaceae; genus Cuscuta; species Cuscuta europaea. The sequence goes on along the minus strand of CAMAPE010000017.1, from coordinate 10,177,658 downwards.
AGATAACAGACATAGTCCCTACGAACAGTGGGAATGGTGATTGCATGTTTAGTTAATGAATCAAACAACAATGAGTTCAACAGACCAAAGAGAAGCAACCAGCTGGTCTAACTCAGAGCGAGGAGACATCAGACTTAATTTAGTCTGCTGTCCAGCTTTGCTCAACAATCTCACGCACCTTCCTGTTATACTCTCGCTTATTCTCACTAAACAGCCGTGCAGCTTCTGAGTTGGCAGGTGAGTTTGGATTTGGATCACAAAGCAATGACTGCAAAGAAAAATCAAATCGTCAATCACCTTATGTAAAGGCTTGGATCACAAAGCAACGACTGCAGTGAAAAATCAAATCATCAATCACCTTATGTAAAGGCTTGTTTGACTGAAAAAACTGAACTGGTATATACCATACTTGTCATGGCGGTAAGGCGAGTCGCGGCGCCAGCTGACCGCCATATCACCTAGGCGACAAGGCGCCCGCCTAGGCGACAATTAGGCGACTAGTTGCGCATTATATAAATTTATAATATATTATATATAATTGCATACATAATTATATATATATAATATTGTACTGCGTATTTAACTATATTTAACTTGTAACTTATCATATATCATAAGTGATTATTATTTTACTATATTATTCAATTCAATCTAACTATATTAATATTCTAATACTAATAAACTGCAATAAAAAATATGTTTAAGAAACACAACAAAGAAGAACATACGTATTTATAACAAAATATGCTATATATATTAATATATATATATAAATACGTAGTATAAGATTTACTGTGTCCCACTTGGCCACTCCCCGCTCCTAAAAAAGCATACACTTGTCCACTTGCAGTATTAGATAAGGTAGTACGCAGTGGCGTATCCACTATGGGGGCAGTGGGGGCAGCTGCCCCCTCTCAACCCCAACCCAACCCAACCCTATATATATCTTCTTCTTTTTGAAATTGCTCAAAATAGGAGTTAAACATAAAAAAATTGAATTAAGAGTGTTTTCTTCTATAAATGTAGGATTTATGTAATCCTATTAAAAGAATAAAAGGATAAACAATATCCTAAATTTTGTTATGTTTAATTTTTATTCAGGTAATTTTCTCAAAGTTTTTCGACAATTTCATCTTTGCACACACACAATTTAAATTGATCTTCTTTTTATGCATATTTGTACATTTATAACTTAAACTAAATCTAATTAAACAATATTAATAATGTGATCTGCTATTTATGAAATATGTGATCAAGTTGTAATGCAAGTTTCCCCCACTCAAATACTTCTGGATACGCCACTGGACTAGTAAGGTACACTAGAAGAAACACAAAGAAGAAGTAACTAAAAAAAGAGTAAATTCCCTAAATAGGAGTAAAAAAGTTTTGAAATTCCAAAATAGGACTATCATGTTTTAGTAAGATTTGAGCTTTATTTCTTACCTCCTAATTAAATTAGTTGTCTAAAATTTATTTCCAAAAACTAAATATGGGCCTTCGGTTTGGACTTCGAAATATTATTCTACGACTTCTTATTTGGCGAACGCCTTGTCGCCAAACCGACTACTGGACGATGACAGGAGGATGCCATGGTCGCCTATTCTTCTTCCGGCAAGGCGATGGCTCTTAGCGACCTCTCCCTAGCGACTGGATGCCTAGTCGACGCCTAGGCGACGCTGTAACAAGTATGGTATATACTTCTAATAACTGGTCTGGCCTAGTTTAAATCTTTTTGGTCCGGTCTAATTTGATCTGAACTCTGAACCTTTGAATCTATCTAGTTTGTTCTTGTATAATTCACTAGCTTGAAATATAAGATCAGGTCTGATTAATAAGAAAAAGTAATAAGGAAAAAAATTAAGAGACATCACCTAAGTGTGTGCTTTGACATTTATAACTCGTACTTGTTAGATTAAACTGATTCTGTATTATATAACAATTCAACCAATGAAATGCTAACATTCCCAACTTCAAGATTAAATAGGATACTTAGGCCTCTAATTCCCCGTATTATACCCCCGCCAACCACAGAAAAAAATCTCTTTTGACAAAGTTGGTTTTATCTCAATCAAATTACAAAAAATGAATTAGAAAGGTGTAATTGGGGAAAACGTCACTTTTTTGGGAAAGTTGATTTTAAAAACAAAAGAAAAAACATATACTTCCTCCGTTCTTTAATAAATGCAACACTTTCCTTTTTCGGAAGTTTCAAAATAATTGCAACATTCTATTTTTGGTAAGAAAATATGGGCTCAATGACAACCATACCCATCCCTACTCACAACCGCATAATCAATCCCTGTCCACCCAAATTAATCACACCCACTCATGAGTCCTAGCAATTGATTTTTCCCTCATAGCCACGCTTCCCATTTACCTCTTATCTCTATCTTCTTCCACTATTCTCTTATCATGATGTTCTGCGTGAGTCATACCCCTCAAATCCTCTTTTTCTTGTTCTTCCTTGTAAAGAACTACCATTTCTTTCTTCAATTTATTTCCACTCGACATCTTTTTTCATTTTATCAGTATGTTTTCCATTACCTTGTTAAGCATTATATGGAGACAAACAGTCAACAATGAATTGAAGATGCGAAATTTGTTTGCTCCGACAACTTCCTTTCAGGATCGGACTGAAGGAAACACAAATTTAGCTCACTGTACACTTTTAGCTCATTTGGCCAGAAGAGATTAAAGAGAAGGAGCCCCTGAAGTCTGTAGGCCGTAGCTAGAGTAGCGTGACAGTTCCTTGTTTCTCTCGATGTAATAATAACCACGTGTAGTTGAGGGTAAAGTGGGAAGAAACAACACTTTACTAAAGTTTCTTAATTTCTGTGCCAACATGAGTGTTGCATTTAAATCCGAACGGAGGAAGTATTTAATTATAAGAATGTATTACATCTCTCCACAAAAAGAAGTCTTTTCCCATCCGGGCATAACTATTTAATTTGAGTAAATTACAACTCTTCGGGTCATCAATCCTAGTATATTTTAAAATTTATTTGTTGCTTTAATTACATATAACGTATTTAACTTGTGTGAAACACTTTAATTATTTAATATATAAAGCTGTGTTCTTTTCTTGATATTGCACACTTTTGGGGGACAAAGGATTTTTTGGAAATGAAAAAGGAAATATTTTTAAATGGAAAACTGTCAAATAGGCCCTCACAATTTATCTAAAAAGTCAATTAAGACCTCGATCCTAGAAGCACTCAAATGTATAATTTAGCAGGTTAAGGTCCATGATGTATAATTACTTACGATTCATATGTGGCGACTCCCGTGTCTATTTTTACTCATTTTCTGTCTCTTTTTCTTTCCTAGTATCTCCCCTTCTTTATTCTTCCACCCCACCCATCATATGAGACCTTCTCTCCACTTCTACTTTCTTCTTCCACCTCGCAGACTCCACTACTACCCCCACACGGTTAACAATTACTCAATTACAAAAAAAAATGCAATACCCTAAATATAATATAATTGGCATCAATTCTTGAACGGGAGAAACTCAAAGAGTTGGTAATGATGGGGAGCGTTCAGAGAGTTGTTGTCCATGGAGGCTGTCCTGCTTTCTTTCTTCCACCCACCCAGAAAATGGAAGCAAAGAACGATCTTCAAAGTCCACCTCACACAATGCATAAGCTGTCCATTCCTTGGCGGATCCGCTTCTATCTTTCAATTTCCTCAGCCATCACCAACGCTTCTCGACGACAAAATGGCACCAATAATCATTGATAACTCACTAGTAAACCGCTAGTGGTATTTATAGAGAGGAGGAAGAGGCAAGAACTATGAGTTAGAGAGAAAATAATCGGATAATCATGACTTAAGAACCCTTTACATCTACTCCAAGGGAGTGAGTATTTATAATAGAAATAAATGTTGAGTGCATTAAATGCACGTACATGTGTCAGCTGATCTATGGACGAGAGCCCTGTTGTGCGGCAGAATGTGACGCGTGTCTTCGTAGGTAATCTGCTGAGGTGGTGGACGAGGCATCCCAGAATGAGGTGCTTGAACCCTCGTCTCTGTTGTTCCTTTGCTTTGACTGGTTTCTACCTGGGATGGGCCAGGCTGAAATTTCCAAACCGAGGGGCCTGTACAGGTTAAAGTTGATCCTCCGTGCTTGCTTTCTGAATGCATTGTGTCTAGCGACTTTTGGTGTTCCCTGTCCTCGTCTGGCCAAGGGTCACAGCCGAGGTGGGTAGTCCAGTAGCTGCTGGGTTGCTTGTATATCTATGAGTATGTGGGCTGTGGGCTTGACTCCTGAGCCCATATACTCTATTAATCGTAATGTCCTCAACATATTCAGCATCAAGTCGCCCCACACCCAAAACCTCATTGAGTCCTTCGATGTCACCGTTGACTTTACCCATCACTTCTGGTTCCGATTTTCATCCCACCTTGACTGGCACCCAGGTTTCTGATCCCCTACCATTGAGCTAGGTGATGTGGAAGAAGATAGTAGAAGGGGAGAAAGAAGGATAAAAGAAAGAAAAAGAAAACGAAAAGGCTGGTTTGCTGTGAGGAGGATGAGGTGAAAGAAGAAAGAAGGGGAGAGAAGTCTGCTATTGAACAGTGGCGTGGAACTCTGGAAGAATAAAGTAGAAGGGGGGGGGGGAGAAGGAAAAAAGAATCGAAAAATGAGTAAAAAAGAATCGTGGATTGCAAGTCGCAACATGTGTACTGTAACCGTTTAACAAGGTCTTGTCCTGCTAAATTACACATTTGAGTGCTTTTCTAAAGTTCATAGGCTTAATTGAGTCTAAATTTGAGGGCTTAATTGACTTCTAAATGCGAGAGCCTATTTGATAGTATTCCCTTTTTAAATCAAATGCGGAGTATTATTCAAGTTAAGAATCAGGGAAAAGAAAAGAATTAACACAGCACGGCATAAAGTCAGCCAAAGGAGTTTCGTGCATTGGTCTAGCCCTTGCCTAGGGATAGGGTATTAGAAGGTACACCCAAGTATCCTTTTAAGCTTGAAAGCGAACTCAACATACCTGGATTGAAGTAAGTATCGCTGCAACATCATATATAGGGCTCCATTGGTTTTGCAGGATATCCAAGCATATGCTTCCATCGGCATAAACTGAGCAAAAACAGAATCATGACAACAAATAAGAACTTAGATGCAAATTCCAGGAAACAAAATATATCAACTCAAATGTGTAATTGAATCTATAAAAAAGTAGTGCAAACAATGTTAGAAGAGAAGATGCAATAATTAAATATGGAAAGTCCACATTCAAGAGAATTTTTGTCCCAAAAATGGGGTCTGGTTGTATGTGAAAAATTCCATTTCTAATGCAAAATTCCATTAATTCCAAACACTAGGTGGTATTATTTAAATACTTCAAACAATATCAGAATTCAAATGCTTAAAAGAATCTCACAAATAATTTATGGCGATACAAGTACCGGTAATAACTTGCACAAGTTTGTGCCTTTATTGGGTTTACTGCAAAAAAGTTGTACCTTACTCAAACATGAGTTTTTTTGGGGCAATTGGGGAGAGCCTATATGATTGATGACAAACTAGTGGCTTAAAATTTTAGTTTATACATATCACTTCACTCCATTTGGAATTATAACAGGCCCAGTCATTGGGCTTGAACCTCCATACTATGCGATATTAAAATGTACACGTACTTCAACTCATGGAAAAATGGTCCACCTGAGGTGCATGATAAGATACAATAATTTCTGTATGATTTAAAAAATAACTTTGAAAAATAGAAAATACTTGATCCATATAATGCATTTGTTAGGATATTTTTACGCAGAAATCACATTGATCCCAAATGGTATCATTTGCTTTGCACTTTTAACCCTTCAACTGGAATGAGATATAACTCCATATATGATAATCAAAAGCGGGACTTCATCTCCAAGCCTGCATTCATTTATGTTTCCCATTTTTTATAATTTTTCTTTTCAGAGCCAGTTCCAGAAGCGGCTCTATAGCCAAATACATATTGGAAGTTCTAAATGCCACAATGCAGGTTTTAGTTTCAGGGTTGACTGTGAAGGACTGAAGGTTACCCCCCCGCCCCGGCCCATTATACAAATCAAATCAAATCGCTTAATGCTCAATGTTGTTGAGTAATATATTACCAACACATGATAATAGGTATGATGTTTGACTAAAATATATTAATTGTATCTCAAATAGTCTACTGACTCTACTCTCAAGATTAACAGGCAAATTACTAGAAAAGGGCTGTCATAGGTTTGAATTACATATTTACATCTCCACCCAAGAGCGGATATGGGAACAAAGGGAAAAAAAAACCTTCCTACCTAACTGATGTGCAACCCATTTGCAATGTGAGCAATTATAAATTACTCCGTGGTAAATGAAAATAGACTAGTTCCGAGGTAAATATATGAAGAAAGGGAACGAGAAATAAAATGACCTAAATATACTACCTCCGTCCTACTGGACTTTGTCAACTTTCCTTTTTTGTTTGTCCCAAAAAAAATTGGCACTTTTCTTTCAAAGCAATGAATTTGTGGTTCTGTTCATTTCTCTCTCCTCTGCACAAACTTCAACCACACAGTTTTTACTATTCTAAGTTCTCACCCAACTTCAACTTGGCAAAGTTGAGTGGGACAGAGGTAATATTAGATATGGGCGCAATGTAACACAATATTATAGAAACTAATGCAAACATATATACATACATACATACATATACATATATATAAATGATCTCATTTAATTCTCGGCTGAAACATGAATTTAGAGATCCAAGTTTTTTACTCATTAGCATTAGCCATTAGTTTAGGGGGGATATTGGTGTGAAGGATTGATATATTTTTATCATTTTATCTTCTTTTTGTTCGTTATCCTGTTATACGTTGTATCTTATGTTTTTATCCTTTTTATCATATCATTTTTATCTTTATCTTATCTTTTTTATCTTATCCTATCTTTTTATCTTTCTTATCTTTTTAACTCCAGTTTCATGTGTCGATTCATGTTAGTCAACCCCAAATTCTTTTGGACTAAGGCTTGGATGTTGTTGTATGTTGTTGTAGCATTAACCAAAAATTTCAACCACTAGATCATCAAAAAGTGTGTAAATATATCATTTATGCATGTATGTGTAGATATACATGTAACTATACATACATGTATGTATATATACTGATATACATACTCCCACTGTCCCTAAAAATTCTTCTCACTTATCTTTTTGAGAAGTCCCCAAAAATTCTTCCCATTTCCCTTTTTGGAGAGGTTTTAGTGGCTACCATTCATTTACCTTTTTCTTACTCAACCATACATTTCCACTTTATTCCCACTTTCTTAAAATCCGATCCAAGTCAAAACGGGAAGAATTTTCTGGGACGGAGGGAGTACATGTATATATACATAATGCATGTACACATGTGTATACATGTATTTATAGATATGTATGTAAATGTATGAATGCATATGCAGAGGATATTTTCATGTCCAGCCGGCCTGACGGGAACCTCCGTCCGGCCGAGGGCATTTCGGGACGTTCCTGGTGTAATTTTTTGATGAAATTTTTTGAGCATGTTCTTCATCAAGTCTAGTTTATCCATACCAAATTTCATATAAAAATTCAATCAGGAAGGCAATCCAACGTGTACTTTAAAAAGACTGTGTTGTTTATATATATATATATTTTTGGATGCAATTTTTATGGCATGTTCTTCATCAGGCCTAGTTTATCCTCTAAACAATTCAGCTAAAAATTCAATCGGGAAGGCAGTCAAATAATTTTTGGAAGTTAACTGCGTTTTATATGTATATTTTGACGCAGTTATCTTCCAAAAATCATTTGACGGCCTTCCCGATTGAATTTTTAGCTGATTTTTTGTGTGGATGAACTAGACTTTATGAAGAACATAGCATAAAAATATCATCAAAAAATCCACCGGGAAAGGCCTCAAACGCCGTCGTCCGGGCGGCGGTTCCGGTCAGGAATTCCTTACCGGAAGAGTACTATATATATATATATATATATATATATATATATGTAAAGCGCAGTTATCCTCAAACAATCATTTGATTGCATTCCCGATTGAATTTTAACTGAAATTTGGTATGGATAAACTAGACTTGATGAAGAACATGATCAAAAAAATTCATCAAAAAAATCCACCAAGATGGTCCTGAAATGCCCTCGGCCGGATGGCGGTTCCCGTCAAGCCGGCCGGACAGAAACAGGACTCTGCATATGCATATGCATATATGCATGTGTAATATATGCATGTGTATACATGTATATGTGCATGAGGATATATGTATGTGTATGTGAATATGTGTGTGTGCGTGTGTATACTACCCCCGCCAAAAGAATCGGTCCAAAATAAGAGATTGGTAGAAGAGAATTAGGGGAGAGGATGATTCAAAATTTTGTTTTTAAGTGTGTAGCTAGTGGAAATGGCTGGTGGTCGCAATTGTTTTAAAACACAACGAAATAAGGCATCTCCATGCAATGCATGAGAACCAAGTATATGAGCCACCATATGTATCTCTAATTGACTTATTCTACCAGAAGTATATTAAGTTACTCGTATATATCAATGTCACTTATCTTGAAAATGTTACATCAATCATGATCATCATCATTATCATTACCCCAGTGCCGCAAAGGCTCCCACCTACAGTGGGGTAAGGGGGGTCGGATGTACGCAATCTTACCCCTATACTAAAGCACAGAGAGACTGTTTCCAGATGACCCATAGTGAAAATCACGTCAAAAATTGCATGGACGGACTGTTGCTTCATAACAAAGAAGCGCAGACAGTTTAGTGAGCCCATTTGCTTTATTCCATCATATTCCCAAGCCAAAAAAATATGAGTTTTTGGCTCCATTGCAAATGATGGAATGTTACATCAATCATGATATTCCAAATAAAAAATTTGTAACGCATATTTCAACTACAGTCTACAAAGCCACATCGTAAACAGCCAATGCGATATGCTGAAGAAACTTACTGTTAGGATGGAACATTCGAGAAATAAATCGCACTGTTGGTGGCTTATTTGGGTAGTCCTCGCTGAACTGAAGCGTCAACTTAAAAGTACCTGACATAAAACAACATATCAAAGATGCCGGCCAACATTTCACAGGAACAGGATCAATCACATGGAAGCAATATGAATAAGGACATATGACTAACAAATTTCCCTAGGCCAATCAAGTGCTTTCAACTATTGATACTTGTAATAAATGGTCATATAGGTAACTATACAAAAGAAGGAAGTAGCAATGCGTACTATTTGACCTAAGGCAAGAAAAAAACAGTAAGCAGGAGATGCCTCACCTCCATCCCAAGGAGTGTCATCCGGGCTGAGAATATACAAATCAAAAATTAGTAAACACGACAAAATACTAACCCTTTGGCCTTTATAGAACATGTGTGTGTGTGTCAATATATATGCATCTATATAAAGAGAGAATTTGGGTCCAATAAGAACGCGACCTAAAGAGAGAAATGAGAATGAATCTAGAGAGTTAGAATGGGGAATTATGCATAATGTAGACATAAATGTGCCCACCATAAATCAGAAAATGTGATGGCAGTTTTATAATTACGTTCAGCTTTTTTACACATTTGAGGTATGCATTATTTTAACCATAAATGTGCACCTCCATGAGAGCGTATACAATGCAAAAACATGAACAGTGCATATTTGGAATGAGAGAGACAAACGCATAAAAAATAATAAGTAGAATATCTCCCTCCTTATATGAACGGTCTAATATATTTTTGATAAATTTTCTTCACAATGTCAAGTACAATGTCTAGATGCAGACATTGTAATTGACATTATTGAGAATAACTTACCAAAAACACATAAGATCATTAAAAGAAAGAGAGAGGAATTTCATGAATTTATTTTTTTGTGTCTATATGTCTCATGTCACATATGCACCGTGCACATTGTAGCATTGAAGATGCTCTGAAACATAGTGTGCATAATTCGTTCTCATTTCTCATGGGAAGAAGTATTCTCACCACACCAGACCATATATACATATAAATAAAGGATGGTTCTATAGTGAAAACTTTTTATAATGAAAAATTTTAATCACAATTTTTTATTTTATTCAATTATTGATAAAATGCACATGGAGTTCTTTCTGTAATTATTCAAAATTCAAATGGGTATTTTTGTAATTATTGTAAAATTATTACAAAAATGTCACCTTGTTGATTCTATCCCTTGATTTGAACTATGAAATGTGAAGATTAAAAGTTCTCATTTATAAATGAGTTCTCATTTTGAAAAGGGTTCTCATTAGAATCTCCCCTATATGTGTACATATATAGAGTCTTATTCTTATCGGTGACAGGACTTTCCGTCAGCCCGGTTTTCATTTTACACCACAAATAAAGTTTTTTAGTTATTAGGATTAAATGTTAGTTTCGACCATTAGATCTTAAATTTGTTCTACGTTGAACCCTATAAACACACTTTTTTACTTCTAAAACTTATCTAACAGTTAAGACATTTTCATTACAAAAAGTAGAATTAAACTTATTAGAATTTAACTTTACAAATGATCCAATGGTAGAGACTAACATTTAATGCTAATAACTAAAAAAACTTGGACAATTACACTCAATTTTTAACTCAAAATCAAGTTGGACTGACAGGATTCCTTTGAGACCGGACTGATGAGATCATTTCTCTCTATATATATCCCGAATTTTCAATCAAGACAGATGTCATACCCAAAAATAACAGCATTCCAAAGCATTATGTTGTTGTCATATGGAGCACCGCTGATGCCAGCTGGAGGATCCAGTTGCAACCGCTTGAAGTCCCTCATCAACCTTTTCTTAGCTGGTGTTGACATCCTCCTTGTCCCAGCTGCAACTTGATAAATCTAAAAATGACTAAAAATCGTGCCCGCCCTATAATTATCTACTGCTACGACTAAGATATGAAGAGTGATGAGCAATTGACAATCTTTCCATTTCATCCACAGAATAAAGCACACAGTTTTAGTCACTGTACGGGACAATACCTTAGATCCGTAAAAAGTAGGTCAAAGATTCGCCATTACAAAAAAGTTTTGAAAAAATCTAGATAGAAATTCATCAGTTTCGACCACACGTACACTATGCACACATAAAGTATGAAATCAAGCGCCGGAAAGTACAGGTCATAAGGGATTCAAGAAATCAGAAAATAGCAATTAGAGTTTACCTAAGGCCGATTACAGCAAGATTTCCAGAGAAACCAGCAGATAAGAGCTAAAGTTTGGAACTTTGGATGATTGAGCGACTGAAGTTTCTCAAGAGCTGAGATTCCGAGTTTTGCGCAATACAGAAGGCGACTACCAATCAGTTCATATAAAATCCTACTAAAATAAGAACAGGATGCGCTTCTGTCCCAGCAACGTGTCCAAGTTGGATCCAATAATAGTTTAGAGCATTTGGTTCCATTTTCCATGAAAACGATCTATATCATCATATTTATTTACAAAAATGACGTTTGTGCACACTTTTATACACACTTTTGTACACACCTATGTCTGTAAAAGTTTTTGTTTTTGTCTGTGAACATCGATTCACAAACAATGTTTTGCACAAACAAAATATTGTCTGTAAACCGGATTCACAGACAAAAAAAAGCTTCACAAACATGGTGTGTATAAAGTGTGTACAAGGGTGTGTACATCAAGAATGGTTGATTTATTTATTTTTATATGGCTTTAGTAACTTATCGACCATGTTACAAAAGATTGAATCTCCGACCTCTAAGGTCTCACCCACTTTGACTCGACAAAGACATGCAATAGCTATCACCTCCACGGCTCCACACGATCGTTGCACGTTTTGATCTTTGATCAATGTTTCAACTTTTCCACCACTCAACCAACTGAGCTATCTGTGCGGGTTAGTTTTTTATTCCACAAAATTTCATGTAATGTTCATGTATATAGATTTTGTGAGAAGGATCCAAACAACAGAAATTAAAGACTCTGAGAAATATGAGGCGGAGAAAAGCAGTGGATCCAAATGGTATACCAATCAAGGCCTGGAAAAGTTTGGGGGGGGAGCCGTCGAGTGGTTAACAAGTTTCTTCGATAAGATTTGGAGAAACATTCTATCGAGTTTTAAAACTCGTCTTAAGACGTCAGTTTCTAACTATTACGGAATGATTACCTAATAAACCGAATTTCAAATCCAAGACTTTATTTACGCTAAAATATTTTATTTACGTTGAAAATGCTAAATCACAGAGAACAAATTATGTATTTGTGAGACTCATATCTTGATTTATGTTCTTTCGTTTCAATCGTATTACATCTCAGTGGAAAGATGATTTTGAGTTTTAAAGCTATTGTTTTGACTTCATTTACAATGCATTAAGTAAATGGTACAGAAGAGTACATTTACTCCCTTATTTAAAAATAAGGCTGATGTACAAGAATGTGCCAACTATCGAGAGATTAAGCTCATTAGTTGCACCATGAAACTTTGGGAGCGGGTGATTGAGCAAAAACTCCAAAGAAGTATGAAGATTTCGGAGAATCAATTTGGTTTTATGTCTAGTCACTCAACAACTGAGGTCATTCACCTTCTTCGGCACCTTGGGGAGAAGTGTAAAGACACTAACAAGGATTTGCATTTGGTGTTCATTGACTTAGAAAAGGCATATGATAGGGTGCCTCGAGAATTTCTTTGGTGGACCTTAACTAGAAAAGGCATATCATGCAAGTATATTAGCATCATCATGGATATGTATGAGGGTTGTACTACATATATCTGAACTAGTGTAGGGAAGTGCAGAGTTCCCTGTTACTATCAGAGTGCACCAAGGATTGGATTTGAGCTCTTTTTTATTTGTCATAGTCATGGATGAACTTACAAAGTCAATTCAAGACGATATATCATGGTGCATGATGTTTGACGATGATATTGTATTGATTGATGAGATGCAATCACGTGTGAAAGTAAAGTTGGAAGTATGGTGACAAACATTGGAGAACAAGAGTTTCATACTGATTCGGAGAAACACTGAGTACACAGAGTGCAAATTTGGTGGAGGTAGAAGCAATGGTAATAGTGGAATTACTCTATATGGTAAGGAGATATCGATCAACGATATGATCCCTTACTTGGGCTTCGTAATTCAGAAGAACGGTGAATTAGATGAAGATGTATATCATAGAATCAGAAGGTGATGAAGTGAAAGAGTGCGTCGGGATTTCTATGAGATCGAGGTATGTCGACTAGACTGAAGGGTAAATATTATAGGACAGTAAGTAGGCTTGCATTACTGTATGGCGTAGAGTGTTGGACAATGCAACAATGTCACATTCAAGAGATGAGTGTGACAGGGATGTACATGCTGTGTCGGATGTATGGACATACTAGAAAGGACCGCGTGAGAAATGAGACCATCAGACAAAAGGTGGGCGTGGCACCTATTGAAGATAAAATGCAGAATCTCGCTTGTGGTGGTTTGATAATGTACATAGAAGATCGAGTGATGCATTTGTCAGACGAGTTGAGACGTGTAGAGATGATGCAGGGAAAAGAGGGGGAGGGAGACCTAAACATATGTCGATTAGAGGAGTCAAAATGATATGCTTCTTTTTGGACTAGATGAGAGTATGGTTTTGAAGAGAGCAAAATCGAGGGCGGGTATTCGTGTGGAGGAGTGATCTCTTATCATCTCTCCCCTCATCTTCTAATGGTTCTTGTTGAAAACATTTTTTAGTTGTTTATTTTCTATAAAATTAAATTTTATCAGCCAACATGTTTTTACTTTTGACCTAATTTTACAATAAAAAAATGGCAGTATGATTTCTTTTTGAAAATGTGTACAAATATGATACAGTTTTTTGCCCCACGGCAAACAATATTTGTATATGCAAGATATTTATTGACTTTAAAATTGGATCATTTTGATTAATATTTTTATCTATGGCCTAACTTTATAGACAAAGTTACTAGTGCGGGGAAATTTTAAAAAGGTAGAATGTATAACTTTTTGATCATGCTTGAAGTTATAACTTTTTGAACATGCGCGTTGTTAGTTCAATTTTAACGACTTCACACTTGACAAAATTCGGACAATTTAGGGATGATGATAGTTGAGAGATTGATTATTATGCAACTTTATGATGTTAACACAAAAAGGTACCATATAGGAAGAACCCCCGAACAAGGTAGAAGAGCACATTAGGGGAATATAATTTTTTCCCAAACTAAGGTACTTTTAAAACTTATTTTCCAAACTAGGGTAGTTTTAAACTTATTTTCCAAACTAGGGTAATTTTTCTCCATGTCACCCAACTTGCCACGTCACCTATGTCACATCATTCGCTACTCATTCCATATCATCGAATTTGGGTAGTATAAAAAATATGTTGGTAGAGGGAGTTGAACTCATGACCTCTCAACTTTGTATTAAGACTACATTGCTACAATGTTGAACTCATGACCTCTCAACTCATGAACTCATACATATAATTGAAGTTCTGGAATTTACTAATTTAATCGTGTATTACTTATTCCAAAATATATTATTTATTTCTCAAATAATTAAAGAATATAATAAAATTATAATTTTATATGTTCAATTAAAAAATAAAAACCCAATTAAAAATTATGATTAAAAACTTAATTCGTGATATGTAATTAAAAATTAAAAATAATTTATAATAACTCAACACTAAAATTATTAAAAAATATTACGATAGTATATTCTTAACTAAAAAAACGTTTTAAAGTTTATCTAGGAAAATAATTTATTTATTTAATATATATAAATAAATAAATAACTACTCCGTATAAAATTAATTTATTTAATTTATTTATTAATAATTTATTTATTTAAGTATTTATTTATTTTTTTATTCATTTTCATGTATAAATATATTTTATCAAAATTTAAAAATAATTTTTTAACTCAAATTCGGGCATCTTATTTGAACTCGAACACATAAAAATTAATTTGTGGAATTTGAAACGAACTCAAGCCTTACTCGAGTTGAGCCCGAGTTCAGTTGAGATGATATAAAGACTTTTTCCTAGATAAACTTTTAAACAAATTTAAGTTAAAAATATAATATTTTTAATACTTTTAGTGCCATGTTATTATAGTTATTATAAATTATTTTTTAATTACATATCTCAAATTAATCTTTTTATCATAATTTTTAATTGAGTTTTATTTTTCAATTGAAAATATAAAATTAAAATTTTATTATATTCTTTGATTATTCTAGAAATAAATAATATATTTTCCAAAGGAATGTGTAAAACACGAGTAAACTAGTAAATTCAAGAACTTCAAGTATATGTATGTTAAATACAATTAAATGGACAAAAGTAACAACTCAACATTGTAGTCCAACATTTTTACTCCTAATACACAATTGTGAGAGGTTGTGAGTTCAACTCTCTCTAGTAATGTATTTTTTATACTACCCAAATTCGATGATATGAAATAACTAGCGAATGATGTGGCATATGTGACGTAGCAGGTTGGGTGACATGGAGAAAAAATACAGGTACCTTAGTTTGGGAAAAAACTCCACATTAGGACCATTAATTCGATAAAAGAACAAGATCTTTTTCCCACGAGACATTTGAATTTTAAAGGAGGGGCAATATGTTCTTCATCCTTTCTCAAATATACAAAGCTGATTCAGATCACAAGACTAATAAAAGCAGGAAGAAGGGGAAAACGTTTGTTCCTCTCCCCATCTATATCTAAGGCATAACCAGGCAAAAAAAAGGAGAGAAAACCTAGTGTATATGCAATTTACAATGAGCAGCTGGTTACAAGTGAGAGTTCGTGGAATGATAAACTCATTTCGCTAATTTTGGTCCTTTGTACAGAGTTCCAACAATCGTCAAATCTTCTGGCATTGCCCGCTCTTTCAGCCACACGAAGCTTTCCTCCTCACCCACTTTTGGAACCGATGCACCTTCACCTTCCACTGCATATCAAGTATTTGTAATTTAGAGACCAAACTTAAAAGGGTGAGTTCTCCAAATAGAAGTAAAACATAAATAAATAATTTATATAATAAAAATTGTAAAAAAATAAAAAACGCAAATATATATATTATATAAATATGCTCCGTATTAAATAAAATAAATAAAAAACAAAACAAAAAATTATTAAACAAAAACTAAAAATTTAAAAATAAAAAAGTAAAAATGTAAAAAATATTAAAAAATATGCAGGCCTCTACTGCTACTCAACAACCTCCCAACACCACTAGCTTCGACACCTCGAAAAAATGCCAACATTTTTCAGAAATGCAATCTTTGTGACAGTTTTTGAGAAAATTTGGCATTTTCAAAGAGTAAAAATGTCATCTTTATGACATTTTCAAAGAAAAATGGCAGTTTTTACATAAAAAATAGCATTTTTTTCGTTGATCTGAGGTGAGATTGTTGGGCGGTGGTCGAGGATGCGGGAAAGGCCTCCATAATTTTTTTAATATTTTTTAATGTGTTATCTATTTTTATTTTTTTTAAAAAATAATTCTTGATTTTTATTATTTTTATAATTTTTTAAAATTAATTTAGAAATTTTATATTTTAATATGATCAAATAAGTCCTATTTAGAATTAAATAGATTAGGGGCATCAAGGATAGAAAATTAATGTTTACTCCTATTGAAAGAAGTTTTATATTTTACTCCTATTTGTAAAATTATGTTTATGTTTACTCCTATATGGGGCAATTTCAATTTCAATTTCCAACGCTTATGTGACATCAAATCAAAGCAAAACTATTTAGTTATCACAAATAGGTCAAAATGTTACTAATTCATTTTGACGATAAAGTTTCTATTTGCTCAAGTAAGTTTTACCTTTATTTAACTACATACATATTGTTAGAGTGAAGAATCGAATTCTTAAGTTATAGCGTGAGAGTTTGGTTAAAAACACAAACCAACATGTAAAGATTTGAGCTATTCTTGCTATTAGGTTGGTGTTTTATAATGAAACTCTAAGACTTATGGTTATTAATTTGTGATTCTATTTATTTGTCTTTCTTGTGCACAAACCTTAACTATATAATCTATATACTAGTATTATTTTTATTTTACACCCAATTCTAATTTATTAGACAAAAGTAATACATGTAGTACATAATAAAAACTTTACGCTTAGGCATGGACCGGTCCTAGTTTCGGGCCGATCAAGTCCCGAAGATTGGCTACCCTAGAACTGAGACCAACATCGGGATTCTGATCCCCGACCCGTCCTTGTCTGGTCTCAATTCATTAGTTTTTTATGTTTTTAACACTCCCATCACCCTCCCTTCCCATCCCCGACCCGTCCTTATGTTTTTATGTTTGTAATGCAAAAAAAAAAATTGAAAAGGCCGAACTAGGACAAGACCAGCCGGTTGTGGTCACTAAAGTCACTAAACGGGACTCGTGCCACTGAGGACGGGTCCCAACCAGTCAACCAGTCGTGGACTGTGGACCAGGTCCAAAGCCTAATTACTTTCTAGGAAACATGCACCAACTCAAAGTACTTCGTAAAAGTAAGCGGTCCCGCCACTTTGTGATGAAGTGGAACCTGACGTTTTTTTGAAGGGTAGTATTCTTCACATTGGGCAACACGAGAAAGGCAAATTTTTAATGAAAGGGGAAGGGTAGTAGCGTAGTAGTAGTAGTAGGGTAGATGTATAATATACCTGAGAAATTGGGAAAAGGGTAGTCCAAATAGTATTGACAATGACGGCCTTGAAGATCATTGTAGGGCGGGACAAGCACATCAAGAACGGCACAAGCAGTCAGTGCCCTGAAGCAGTGCATATTACAATCATCCGGGTACAGAATGCTGCTCTTGCAAGGACCCCTCAATTCCGAATTTACCTTCCTCTTCGCCAAACGAACCCCGCAACCATTGCCTGTGCACACGTACGGAAAAGGCATCCCCTTTTTTACCCTTTTCACTTCTAAATATATCCTTATTTTATGTCACACAAAACTTTTGTTATAACATTCACTAATAAAAACCTTTGTTTTTTAAACCTTTATACTCCTTATGGAAACAAGAACTCATTATTGATCATAAGGAAAACTTTTGAGGGTGAAAGAAGTATATTTTTAAAATTGAACCTACTCATCCAAAGAAGATCCTAAAAGCCTCGTATATTTCGAGGTATCCACTAAACAACTCAAGATAGATATAAAAGGTCCAATCTAACCTCAATAGGCAAATTGAACCACTAGTGCCAAATAAACAAGGAAAAATTGACAAGAATAACCTCACCTTTCACTGATCTTCTCATAATAATTCTACCTTTACATAATCCCAAAATAATCTCACCTTTGCACCCTATCTTCTTTCGTTGGACCCGACCAAGTTTTTTACCTTTCTTTGAAAATCTTATATAAATAATCTCACATTTATAAAGATATCATAGAAAAGTGAAAGGTAAGATTATTTATATGATTTTCAAAAAAGAGAGTAAAAAACATGGTCAGGGTCCAATGAAAGAAGATGGGGTGCAAAGGTAGGATTATTCTGGAATTACCTAAAGTTGAGATTATTATGAGAAGATCAGCGAAAGGTGGAATTATTTTTGTCAATTTTTCCAATAAACAACCACCTACCCGATAACCCAGACTAAAACTTACTCCATTTAAAAAAAGAGAATCACACCCATCCTTAAGGCCTTGTTTGGTTGGAGGGTTTCGAAGGGGAGGAAAGGAAACTGAGGGATTTGTGTGTGTTTTGTTGAAGGAAATAGGGAGAAGGGGAGGAAAGTGGAAGATTTTCAAAATCGTCCACTTCCTCCCATTCTAAATCCCCAAATCGGGATATTTTGGAGAAAACATGTTAATAACCACAAACTATACATCTCCTACGTGAATGAACAAAACGTTATAATATAAAAAGGAAAAAAACAAAACGTTTTGAAAAATTAAAAAATTAAAAAATTTAAAGATTAAAAAAATTAAAAAATAAAAATTTTAAAAATAAAAATTAAAAATTCCAAACTGAAAAATGAAAAATTATAAAATTAAAAAACTAAAAAATCAAATAAAATAAAATTATGAGT
The DNA here is from genome assembly GCA_945859875.1 of Cuscuta europaea. Lineage (NCBI taxonomy): Eukaryota > Viridiplantae > Streptophyta > Magnoliopsida > Solanales > Convolvulaceae > Cuscuta > Cuscuta europaea. The sequence goes on along the minus strand of CAMAPE010000017.1, from coordinate 10,158,604 downwards.
CAGGACCATAGGAGTAATATTCACAATACTTAGACATGTATCTATTTTTTTAAGTAAGCTATCAAATAAAAGTAAATTGCGAAAATATTTTCATTAAACGTTTCCTCCTATTTCCTCCAACCAAACACAAATTTTTATCAAAATCCTTCCTTCCCCTTCCCTTCCTCCTTGACTCTCCCCTTCCTCCCCTCCTTTAAACCTATAAAACTTCCGCTTGTATGGGTTACTATCCTCTCTCTATCTTCATCTGGCCTACCCCTTCCGGCAACTTACTCCAATTAAAAGTATACTCGCTCTATCAAATGTGTATTACATTATCTAGCTAACACTTTGGGTTCCCCAGCGTCACATCTCACTTCAAATAATAGCGCTTCCAATATAGAAAAGATAAATTAATCCAAACGGGAGTAAATAATTATTAAAAATCAAATTCCCAAACAGAACTCACGATAACATTTTTACCCTTTGCTCCATTTCCTTTAGGCCTTGTTTGGTTCAAAGGAGGGGAGGGAATGGAATGAGAAGGATTTTGATAAAAATTTGTGTTTGGTTGGAGGAAATATGAGGAAAGGTTTAATGAAAATATTTTCACAATTTACTTTTATTTGATAGCTTACTTCAAAAAATAGATACATGTCTAACTATTGTGAATATTACTCCTATGGTCATGAGTCATAACTTTAATTTATTTGATTTTTTACTTTTTTAATTTTATAATTTTTCATTTTTCAATTTGGAATTTTTGATTTTTTATTTTTATTTTTTATTTTTTTTATATTTTTAATTTTTAAAATTTTTAATTTATAATTTTTAAATTTTTTAATTTTGAAAATTTTTAATTTTTTAATTTTTTAATATTTAAATTTTTAAATTTTTATTTTTTTTAATTTTTCAAACTTTTTGTTTTTTTACCTTTTTATATAACATTTTGTTCATTCACGTAGGAGATGAATAGTTTGTTGTTATCAACACGTTTCCTCCGAAATACTCCGATTTGGGGGTTTAGAATGGGAGTAAGTGGGGGATTTTGAAAGTCTTCCACTTTCCTCCCCTTCCCCGTATTTCCTTCAAACAAACACACAAGAATCCCCCACTTTCCTCCCCTCCCCTCCAAAACCCTCCGACCAAACAGGGCCTTATGGTCTATTCGTGCTCCCTTCCATACCTCCCTCTCCTCCTCTCTGTCTTTCTCGTTCATGGATGGCATCACTCGCTTCCCTCACTATTCGATTGCCATTAAAATAGACACGGTGACTAAAAGCGGAAGGTTTGTGGCATTATCCAATCATCTTCTTTGATGAAGACTTCCTCTCCATCATTCGAAATCTGTCTCTGGGTAAGCAGCGACGAAATGTGGCTGCCCCTACAAAATATGGTTGTTGGTGGGGGACGACGGGTAGTGAGCATATTGTTGGTGAAGAACATGATCGGAGAAGAAGACCAAGATCCACAACATTGTCTTCCCCACCAGTCTGAAGAAGATATGGCTTGATTAATAGGATATGACTTCCTCCAGATTCTCCTTTTCCCTTTTGTTTTTTTTTAATCTCATGTAGTTTTTGTGTCAGTGAAGGTGACATTTTTTGCCGATTAAGATAACATTCTTTATGACCAATATGCACTAATGTTAGAAGATGCAATTTTAGATTGGTTGTGATAATATATGTCTTGGATAATAAATAAGAGTATAGCTTATAATGTTGTAATGACTAAAGATGACATTATTATATACCTCCATGATAAAAGTTTTGGCATTCTCTTTCTTCAGCTACATCGGTAATAAGATTATTTTGGAACTTTTATTAGTTTTTAGTCCTTAACAAGCATACTAAAAATACTACTCCTGTTTTTAATTATCCATACACAAGTCTTAAACGGAGAAAGGAAAATACTTAAATTAACAACTTACTCTGCAGAGTACTATCAGCAAGGCTACCATCCGCCCAGTCATAAGACTGTATATGCATTTCCCCAAAAAGAATCTTGCTGAAGACTGTCATTCCGGGATGGTTGTGGAGAGGTATAACGCCCGATGGCGGCAAGCAAAAGATTCCTATCTGCAAAAAACATCACCATAAGCACTTGAGTTGAGTGAAGGATATGCGGGCGGGCGGGCGAGTAGTGACCGCGCGGGCCTGCAAAACAGTCAAAGCCTCACGCAGGCCCTATCTGCCTCCTTGAAAAAAGTTCGTTGTGCATAATAAGAATACATACTGAGAATTTGTCACACTCATGAATGCCCATATATGTGATTCTTGGTGGCCTATCACTTCCCGTTGGCTTGAAGTAAGGCATGGACGGCGATAGGCCAGTGTCTACCCCGGACATTTCATCTATAACACTCACGAATAATTGTTTTTCACACATTGTAAATAAGCAAATCTTAAAGAAAAGAAAATGTGCATGATTGTCCAAAATAAAATAAAAAATCAGAGAAAGCTCTCATGAGGTTGCTGAAAATGAAAATGATGAAGCTACCTTGTAAATTGGGATCCATTTAAAAGGTAGCTGCATCCTATTCATCCACCTCATCAACATACTTATTCTACTAGACTAGAATAAACACGGTTACATTATCCACATAGGAGTATTTTATATCTTCCACGAAAAAACACTATCATCATTCTTAATTACTTGCGACATATTAATTTTTAAAATATATATTTCCTATACTCCGTATTTTTTACTAATAGCCATTGAAATGTATTAACGGTCAAAGTCATGTATGAACAATTATGAAAGTCAAAGTAGTTTGTGGACAATTATGTACTAACACGTCCTTGTATAGTTCAGGGCACGCCACGTTCATGAGGAACTAGTGCGTACTATTCAGATCTTAAGAGAAGTGCATTATCGATAGGGCCATAGGGGGGCCTTCTTGATATTACCAAAAGCTCCATTTCTTTGTAATGTTTGGAATTGACTTTGTTTCTCCTAAAAACAAAAAGAGTTTTTCTGAACTGCTTCTACTAACAATTTGGAGCATTCAAAAGTACTTACCCGCACGGGTAGCTCAGTTGGTCGAGTGGTGGGAAAATTGAACCAAGTGACCAAGGTTTGAAACCCGCAGCGGCCGTGTGGAGGTTACAGAACCTGAAATAAGGTTGGACCTCTGGTGCGCACGTGTATAAGGTCTACCGCCGCTTTGCTGACTGAATCACCGTGATTAAACTCCCCAACATCCTGTCGGGTCGGGGTGGAGGCTCCTGGGGTGGGAGATTCCACCTTTTGGACCAAGAGCATTCAAAAGTACTTTTGAAGTTCCACTCAAAAACTCTAATAGCTCCTTCTAATCTCTAAGGAGAAGAAACACTTTTAGGGGGTGTTTGGAACTGATTCTGCTTCTGCTTCTTTTTTTAAAGCAGAATCAGAATCAGTTTTCAGAAGCTGGTACCCCCAACTTCTAAAAAAACTGATTCTAAAAGTAAATTAGAGCACCAGAATCACTTCTGCATTTTCAACCAAACACTCCAACTTCTGCTTCTGCTCCCTGAAAGAGCAGAAGCAATTTTAAGAATTAGATTCAAACACCCCCTTAATACGTAGATCCAAACACTCCCTAATACGAGTAATATGCTCATTTAGCTTCGGATACAAGACTCCTTAGGGGTGGGCATAAAACCCGAACCGAACCGGTGCTGAACCGTCCCGTAATGGTACCGAACCGAATACCGTGTATTTAAATGGTTCTATAGATTTTTATCCCGTACCGAAACTGTACCGTTTGAAACGGGTACGAGACCGGTCTTAGATTTTGAGAATCGAAAAAAACCGGACCGAACCGTTCGAAAATAATGCATTTGAATTTTTTATATTTTTTCTATACCAATAGATTTCTTTTATAGACCAACAATTTTATAACCCAAGTATGTATTCGTGTGTCCCTAAGATATATATATATATATATACACATATATTGTTATTTTTTCTTTTTAGATAATTTATGTTACATTTTGGCATGTATTGAAAGAATATTAAAATTTTAAAAATCATTAATGAATATTCATTTCTAGTAATGTAGTGTACATGACTTTTGTTGTATCATGTTTGTGAAATTTTTACAACTTAATTAATATGGTTTAAATCTTAGCTCTCAAGGTTCAACTATAAATTAAATTAGAACTACGGAGTAATATTTAACCTAGAAAGAAAGAAGAAGAACGTTGAAGATTTCTATTATATTCAACAATTTGATGATATTCGCTTTTATATTTTCACATAAACTTTGTAAATTAAAGATGATATTTATTTTGTGCGTCATCGTTTTGCTATACTTTTTCTTAGTTGTGTTGCACTATTTGTGTATTTGTGAGTTTTAGTACTACGTATGCAATTTCTTGTATTTATATCAACATTTCATGTGAGTTGATTAGTGTGATGATATCCACTAATTGCAAGATTTGCTTAAATTTTTAGCATGTGTTTCGCATTGTACCGTACCGTTTCGTACCGTTCCGAAACGACATGGTATCGAACGGTTCTATTCTTGGAACCGGACCGTAACGGACCGTTAAAAATCTCACGAATACATTACGGGTTTTACCAATTTACCGTACCGTTCCGGAAAGCGCCCACCCCTAAGACTCCTCATATCATTTTTTGTTTGTAATAAACACTAAAAGAGCGAATAACTTGCAAGAAGTACAGCGTCATTATCAATCTCCTCAATATTCAAATACAAAATATGAAAAGTTATCCATCAATTTTTTTCCAAAAGTTGAACATTTCAATGCATCATATAAATCCAGCTGCGCAAAGCCATTACATCGCCCCTACATTGTCCCTGATTTTTCACCTTAAATGTAATTTTTCAAAAAAAGTACACCTTTCCTTTTTTTGATTGTTTAGAAAACTTCGTCGCAGTCCCTTTAATCAATTAAACTTCCCTTAATCAATTAATTTGTAATTTCTTTAAATGCGTACAAACAACTATGGAACCCCACATAGTTGTTTGTACATAGACAACTCTAACTCTAGACAATTCTAACTCTATCTGCATAAACAAAAAATGTGTTCACCCAGAATTTTTAATATAAAAATCTCAAACCCAACATTTTTACTTTGATCAAATTTGGAACCCGTTTGGTAGCACGGAAATCGGTTTTTTTTGGCTTATTTTGCTGAAATTTATGAATTTATGACTGGAGTGGCTGCATTGGCCGATTCTGATGATTTAAGAAAAAAAAATTAAAATATATTTTATTAATAAAATAAAGAAAAAATTATACGTAAAAATATATTTTCTGCTTAATACGCAATTCAGAGCATGAAAGCAAAAGTTAAGTGCCGAAAAAGTTGGCCGATAAGCTTGTAACCCTAAAAATAGTGCTTTCAAACGGACTTCGGATAAAGTTTTAAGGGATGGAAAATGAAGTCGTTAGTTAGAAATGTTGATATCAAGTGAAAACGCAAATAAGTAACTAACCATAATACTCTTGAACATTTTCAAGCATAGCATTTATAAATCTTACATTCTTACTGTTGAAAGGAAAAAAGAATTATACCCAAAATAGCCTTGACCCGTTCAACATTCTCCGGCGAGGGAACGATGTCTGGACTGCAATCGGCAAAAACTTCATTACAAGTATCATACAAATTCTGAACCGCCGCTGGCCCCACTCTCTGCTGCCCTTTCCGCTGCTTTCTGGCGACGCCGTTCTTACCTTTGCGATCACTCCCAGTTTTGACAGTCCCCATTGTCAAGGAGCATCGATCAGAAACGAACTCCCAAAACAATACCGAACTTTTTCAAGGAGGGTACGTGGTGCAGTTCGATCAAAGGAGGTCCATAAGTGTGGGAGATTGGATGCGGGTCAAACAAAACGCGCGGCCATGTATGATTTGGGCGTAAATAGGAGTGATATAAGTAGTGATCTGATCCCTTTAAATATGTGAATGTGAATGTGGTGCTGATCTATTTTGGTAACATACGGAACATGTAGCGAATTGACGGAAGGAGGTGACTTGATGAGGATGACAGGTATTGGTGCCCGGGGCCGGGGTGGGGCATATGGACATGGATATACGGAGGGAGGGATAAGTGTTGGAACAGAAACGGCTGATTCGGGGAAGGAAATCCAGGGGCGAGGGCTGGGCCATGCATAGGGACGGACGCATTCCTGTGTGCGGCCTGATTCGTTTCATCCCATCATTTACCTTAATTGTACAAAATGGGACTAAAACATTGTCAAAACTCCAAAATAGGAGTATAAGTTTATTTATCCCTAAATAAGACTCCAGATTACATTTTTGTCATTCCCCTATTTAAATCCAACATCACCGTCTCTTACATCGATCTGCATCTCCCCGGTTTAGGAGTTGTTGTCCAGCTCCTTCCTCATCAGCGACAACCATCGCCGCTGCCGTTGCTCGTCGGTACCGCATCCATAGCAACCGCCAAACTTCTCCATCTCCGACAGCCTTCTGCAATTTTTCTCATGGAATCAAGTAATTTCTTCTTCTCCTTCTATCTTCTCTTCTCATCTTTTCTCCTCTCTTCTTTCTCTTCCACTTCCTTCTTGGTCGTGCTCTGTTTTTGTCCCTTGGGATTCAATTAGATCTGATAAATTTTGTCCCTTGGGATGACAATTGAATAAGGTTAGAGGGGACGGGAATTGAACAAGTTTTGAGCAACGAGTGTTATAAAAAAATTATTGGATTTTTAATTTATTTTATTATTTTTGAATTTGAAAATTTCATAACTATTTAAAATTGAATTAAAAAAAGGTCACAAATATATTAAACTGACAAGATCACCTTGAAATAAAAATATATGAAATGTCATGTTTTTTGCCCGTTTGACAAAATAGTGTCATTTTTATGCTAGTCACTTTATAAAGATGTAATTTTATTACTCAAATGAAGAGCTAGATTTACAAACAGGACAAGTAATAGGATATATCTCAACTTGAATTTCTTCTTATCACTTTTGATTAATTTGATCCTCAAAATGTCCTAACTAATGATTCTCAAAAAAATGACACTTTTTTTGAAAAATGTCTCTTTTATGTCATTACAGTATTTAAAATTGTCATATTGAGAATCCCATGATTCTATACGAAATTGTCATTATTGTGTCATTATGCATACCAAGTGGCATTCTCGCATATCAAGTGGCATTCTCGATGGAGGTTGCAGGGACTTGTCGGAGAACGGTGGCTTCGTCGGAGGATGGTGGCGGCGAACTCAGCGGAGGTGGCGAACTTGCTGGAGGATACCCAGTTGCGACACTGGAAGATGTTGCCGCACATGTTTGGGTGATGGCTGCGGCAAGGATGGGATGCGCATAAAATGTTACGGCGGTTTCATTAAGGTTATTCTTGTCTAAACACAAATTTTTAGTCTTATTTAGGAAAATTAAAACAATAGGTCCTGTTTTTGCAATTGTCTCATCTTTTAGTCCTATTTTAGAAATTCTCTCTTTTTTAATCCTCGTCTTAAAAACTCGTACAATACTTTTCTATCCATCTTCGACCGTGTCATAATGCTCTAGTCATGCTGACCTACGCAAATAGAATTAAAACTACCTAAGCTTAATTCGGTCGCTGAATCAATTGTTCCAAAAGTGGAATCTCCCACCCCAGGAGCCCCACCCCGATCCGACAGAATGTTGGGAAGGTTAGTCATGCTGACTCAGTCAGCAGAATGGCAGTAGTTTCATACACCCGTGCGCACCAGAGGCTCAGCCTTATTTCAGGTTCTGTGACCTCCACCCGGTCGTTGCGGGGATTCGAACCTTGGTCCATTGTTCCAAATCTCCCACCACTCGACCAACTAAGCTACCCGTGCGGGTATTCGGTCGCTGAATCAAAAGAGGGTGTCATTCGCACTCTCAACCGGCAAAAAAGATTCAAATTTCATCTTTTATAGGTAAATAACCGGTAAAATAGATCCAACTTGCACCCTTAAACTATTAAAAAGTATCAAAAATACAATAAATCGAAAATAAAACACAGAAACAATAAAAAAAATGATCGGTTGTTTACTCGTAAAAAATGAAATTTGAACCACTTTTTGTCGGTCGGAGTGCGAATTGAACCTTTTGTTAATTCAGGGACTGAAACGAGCTTACACGATCGATACATGGATCTATTTGACCATTTAGCCTTAAAACTAAAATGCACAAATGGATTAACTATTTTTGTTTCCAAAATGGTACTTATTTGATCTTTAGTCCTATTTAATAAATTCTCTATTGACTTTTGTCTTTTTAAAAATGTTTGAAACTACGGTTCTTCTTTTTTTGGATGAAATGTATATAAATGTACATAACACTTAGAAAAAAGTTAAGAAGTACATGTATAAAAAAGAATCAAAAATCACGTGTGAGATCATTTTGAGAAGATTTGTGTTAAGTTTAATGTAACACGAAATAGTAAATTTAAATATAAATATGTGTACATGCTCTGTTTTTACGTGGAGACCCGAAAGAGAGAAAATCGCGTGACTTTTTGGGCTAATTTCCAAGTCACTTTCATTCTCATTAATACTCTCCATACCATTACAATGTACAAATATCATCTTCCATTAATAGAGTTCCAAGCTATTCTAGAGAGAGAAGTAGAGTTGGGGGAAAAGAAGCGTCTAAAAAGCCAACCTTTTACATGGAGAGAAAGCCTCCTATTTATAGGAAAAGGGGTAGGGAATAAAATCTACCCTAATGGCCTGAATGGGCTGAAATGTGTCAGATAGGCTGAAATGGGTCTCATCAATCGAGCTCCATGATGGAATTCTATTAACAACCACAATTTTACTAGATACAGCCACAATTTTTTTTTCAAATCCGACTATGTCCTTAGCCTACAAAGTGCGCCCAATATTTACATGTACATCAAAGATTTTGCAAATTCGATGAACAGTTTTTTCTAGACAAGTCTCTGCCTTTTCGGTCAGCTCCAATTAATAATTCAACTATGGGTTATTGGAGTGTTCATCATCATCGCCACCAATTGCCGGCATCGAGAGAATGCGTGGGACTGGACAAGCCATTAGTTTCTTGTTTTTTGACAAACCGGAGAATTAGTTTCTAAATTCCATTAGTTATCAATGTTTATGAATTGAAAGATGATTGATGCTCTAACAATATCTCATTCATCTTCTTTTCATCAGTGCTACCAATTGTTGGTGGTTACTGGTTGCCGGCATCTTGGGTCCGACATGCCTTGGAATTAGTTGCCACCGCCTCACGCTACGCTTCCCATGGGTGGTGTTGGCAGGCCTTGGACTGTAGAGAGACCCACTTGATGTGTGTTGATTATTACATGGGAATATTGGTGGTGGTGATGATGAACGACTCCAATTACCCTCTCCGGCTTCCTGGTCAGCTCCAACACTTTGGATTCCACAGCCCCTAATTTGTGAACAATTGCAAATCACAAACCTTGAAACGCCTTTTTTCTGGGAATTAATATTGAATATAGGAAACACGTGATGGGGAAAAATCAATTAAGAAGGTTGTGAAATAAGAAGCTAATCATTCATCTTTTTCCTCCATAAATTACATTGAAGTTAATTGTATTAGTGTGGCTGGAGGGAGAATGGCTGCAATGAGAAGGTTGTCGAACCACAATCTTCGGCTTCAAACTCTTTGAATGTACGGGAATATGGTGCAGTTGGTATGCTGAGGGAATGTGTGGTTGTATTTAGTAAAATGCTGGTTGTGAATAGAATTTCCCGCTTCATACTGGGGTAATACCTTGGGTTCACGAAAAGTAGTAGGTCGAGATAATATACCTCAACAATTTGTATAAGACGAGATTTATAGGTTAATGATTTGCAAAGAAAAGGAAAAAACCAGAAATGATGAACAAAGAAGATGAAGTGCAAAAGTGAGATTATAATGAGATTGTGGTTTGGTGAGACAATTCTAGGAAGACCAGTAAAGGCAGGATTATCAGTTTTTATTTCCCTGAACTTTATATTGTGTAACTTTTTCTGAAGAAGTGGAACGTGTATTTAGAGTTGTCGTCACCAAAGTGCATCAAAAGTCATTCTCATAAACCCCAAAATGCACTACATTATTTCCTTTACCCGGTAGATCAGCGACTTGAGTCACCGCACAAATTGGCGACAGTTCTCAAGCTTTACAAATTATCTCGTCCGGAAGTTAAAACCTACCAACCATATCTAATGCAGGCAATCAGTTTCCACTATAGATACAACATGAATATTTCATCTACTATTGGAATTCCCATTGAAAATTCCAACTATTAACTTTCTTTATTTTCGTTTTAAGCTTTATTTTACTGTATGCTTTTACTCTATCTTTGGGATCCTTTAATTAATTATTAATAAAACAGGGAAGTGTTACCACCCTACCACCTCGTGTGGCTTATTCCGGGACAAAAAGAAAAGATGACCCGTGCAACAATGCAAATTGACACAAAGAGGAAGATTGCTAGAAATCATTTATTATGTACAATTGCATTAGTTATCTTTGTATTTGTATATTAAAAGGAATAGTTATTTAGTTGGGCCAACTTTTGTATTTGGGTCTAGATGTCTTTTGTAATACATAAGCGTAACTTTCAGATATTATATACCTGAAGGCTAAACTTGTTTAACCTTAAGAATCATAACAACTTTGGCAATTAGGAATTCATGTATTGTGTAGAGAGAAGAGAGGAGCCACCATTTCATACCTCGCCCTGTATGTTCATCATTATCATTTTGATACTGCATCGGAACTTAACCCTTCAATCCTTTTGTTCTATAATCTAGTGTTATTGGATATCTGGAATTAACAATTATATTTTACAATTTTCTAGTATTTATAAAATTAATTTGATGTATTTGAATGTTTTCAAAATTTATATATTAATTTATCTTTTTTAGTTTTTTTTTTAATTGTATGCATCCTTATTTTTTTAAATAACGACTTTTCAAAAACTCTTTCTAATTAATTCTCATACATTTAGTAGTTTTACAAAAAATTTATCTTATTTTACATATTTTGTTGATAGCTTTTGGGTTTTGTATTTTTTAGTTTTTTAAAAGTTTCATTAAATTTAATTTTAGAATTTTTTATACTTTGTATTTTTTTACGTTTTTATTATATATATATGTATATAGGTTTTGGTTCAAATAAGAAAATGATGTGAGGAGAGAAATGAGAACGAATCTTGACCGTAAGATTTGCTTTAAGTGAAACTCAATGTGCTTTAGATGAAACTGTAATGTGCATTAGGTGAAATTGAAATGTGCAACACAAAGCGTACGTTACAATGTCATTATTTGAAGTTGAATTGTGCATTAGGTGAAATTGAAATGTGCACTAGGTGAAACTTAAATGTGCAAGATAAAAGGTACGATGTGATGTTATTTTTGTACATTTTATTCCGCACATTTCAGATTCACGTAATGCACAATTGAGTTTAAAATTTTATTCTGCACATTTCAATATCATCTAATACACATTTCAGTTTCATCAAATACACATTTCCATTCCACATAATACAATTCAATGGTCCAGATTCGTTCTTATTTCTCTCCTGGGAGTGCGTTCTTACCGGAACCGCTCCCTATATATATATATCAGTAAATATACAAACAATTACATTACATTTTCCTGACATTTTAATTTTTTTTAAAAAAAAATTTTTACATTTTAATACGAGTTTTTTGTTTCTAAATTTCTATATGTTGTTTTACATTTTTTTGATTTCTTCTTGAAAGTATATGTTCAGTGTCTTTCTTCTTTTTAAATTAATTTACAAGTTTTCACATTTGTGCATACCTTGTGGTTTTTAATTCATTTACTTTTAACTATGACTTTGTTGTTTATGTTTACATTTTTGTTTTAAAAAAATCAAATTAAATTCGTACAGTATTAAAGAGGTAGTAGAGATGTGTGTTGAATGTGTCATAACTATAGGTTCGAGTCGGTGAATTTTATAGTGGATTTTAATTGGTAAAAAGAAAATTTTAGATAGTCCATTAAAATAATGAAAAGTGAAAAATGATATTTTTCACTTTAAGTTTATTTGTGAAATTTTCGATGTTTTTCACCTAAGAAAGGTGCAAATATACCTTATGGTGCATGTGCAGGTGCAAACACACCCATCAAGTTCTAAAAGGTGCAATAATATCGATAGAGTAATTATCTAAAGAGTAATGAGAGCTAGAAAAAGAAGTGCAATAAATACTTGGAATAAATGATTTGTGAACCCCCTACAACTACCCCCAAGAGGGGTATTTATAGGGAAAATGTGGGCTGGGATCCCAAATCTTGGGTTGGGAGGCCCATTTACAATTGGATCACTACTCGGTCGAGTACAAAGTATGTAGAAATAGCTAAGTATGAAATCCGGTTCTGTGAGCTTTCTGTGGCCGACGAGGGTTTGGCCGACGGAGGCATGACCGATGGAGACTCGGCCAACGGAGACACCTGGTTCTCCTGACTTCTGGATCATGTTCCGAGTTGATATCTTTCTGGCCGATGGAAGGCCATCTGGCCGACGGAGGCCCCACTGAGTGACAATTGTGCCTCTTCTTCTTCTGAGTATGTGGGTCCTGGGGTCTAAGCCCATATACTCCATCAGGAGTCCCCCACTCTCTGAGCTGAGATGCAGACGAAGTGAGGGAGATTAGATTACGTGGTCTTGATGTTTTTGGCTGTTCTCTGTTCTTCACTGTGGACGAAGGATGCTAATGTTCTTCTGATGATATATGTTTGCTTATTTGAGGACGACGAGTGTCCTGGCTGAGTGGCCGATATGCGTCTTTGACTTGAATGGCCGATGACGGTGATGCTTATTCTCTTTTGGCCGTTGGTGGTTGCCTTTTGTGTTTTTGGCCGAGGACGACGATGGTACTGGACCAGAGGACGTTGTGTGTCCTTGGTTTTGTTATCTTGGTTAAGAGTGGAGTACGTGATCTCAAGGCCGTTGAGTGGCACGCGTCAAGGGACAACACACGTTACGCTTTGGGAGGTGAGCTTGCTTCCTTGTTTGCTTACTTTGTTGTGGCCGAGGGTGCACCATCAGGTCCTGGACGTTATGGTGTATGGCTAGTGTTGTTTTAGTTGTGGACTTGTGCGTTTTTTGGATTTTTAATTTTGTCCTTATGTGCGTTTAGAGGCCGATGTAGTCCCCCAGTCCCCCACTGCTTCAGGCCGAAGAGTGAGTGAGGGGTGAAGGAGTAAGGTATAAACCCAGGTCGAAGCGGGATCCCCGTATTCCCCTGAATCCAACCCCTTGGTGATTCCTGACCAAGGTACCCCTGTGGGAGAACCCTTGGACGCAGGTCGCTTTCAAGGAGTTATCATCATGGTTTTATACGAGGGCAGATGGTTGTCAGATTGTTTTTTGATTTGCCTTTGTGGCCGTTGAAAGGGCTCTGTTGTTGGTAGCGTGTCATGCCGATGTGGGCACACTTTGAAATGGGACCTGCCGTTGAATGTTCCGGCCGTTGTGGGTGCAATTTGTTTGATTGTTGAACCGTAGGGTTTAACGTTGGGCTGATGGTGCCGGAAGTGGGCCTGGCCCATCTGTGAAACGGTGGCGTGTCATTGGCCCTTGTGGTGATGACCGTTGGTGTGGACACTGGGAGGGTGCCACGTGTAGTGACCGTTGGGGGATGTCTATAAATACCCCCCTCCCGAAGGAAGTCCCCCATTTGCATCCCAAGCTAACGAAGTGCTGCCCAAATTCCTAGAGAGAGAAAGCTTACTCGAGTGTTCTTCTGTTTCTTCAAAACTTCAATGGTCCGTTCATCAAACCTTTCTCCGCTTTCTTGCATGCTTCACTTCATTAGGCTTTGATCTGGTGTTAGTCAAAGAACCACCTTTTGATTTGAAGTAGTTCCTCTTAGGGCTTTAGTAGTTGTTATGATGAAGACCTTAGACGAAGAGTACTACCCTTACGACGATGAGGCCTCTGCCAAGTCCCTTGATTATCGGGTGGTGGAAGAGTGTTGTGAGGAGATTGAGGACTTGTGTTCCTTCAAATCGGGGGAGCGGGAGGACGATGGAAGTACAGACGAGGAGGCCGCCTCGTCATATGAGGGCGAGGACGTAGGGGTCTCCCGCGCCATGGACGGAGCGTCTACTTCGGCCACTATTCCTTGCCCGAAGCTGGTTTCTGCCGTTAAGGGGACTATCCCAAAGAGAAGGCATCGGCCGAAGAAAGGTCTGACTTTCTCCTACTTGGATCTCACCAACATCTTCATCATCAGGCCGCATAGCAGCGCGGCCGAGTATTTGCTTGCCCAGATGTACGTGGGGCCGTTTGGTAGGGTTAGGCCCCCCAAGCCGATGGACCACGTACTTCATCCCCCTCTGGGTTATTTTGGGGTATACCCCATGAGTTTCGTTAAGGGGCCGAGGATCCCCCTTCATCCGTTCATTACGGAGTATCTGGATATGGTGGAGGCTTCTCCGGTCCTCTTGACCCTGAATTCTTACTCATTGATCGTCGGATTCCTGGTGTGTTGCGATGAGTTGGGTTTCTCGCCGCCGATGACGCTCTTCATGAACCTGTACCAGATAGGCCGAGGCAGCCACAAAAATTGTGCCAGCTATGCCAATCTTCAGCAGGTGAAGAACAAAAGGACTTTCACTTACCTTCCTACGTCCATCCATGGCTGGAAGAGTAAGTTCGTTTTTGTGTCGTTTGGCGAGGGGGGTACTGAGTTCCCTTCCCTCGCCATACTGGGAAATTCAATCTTCATGATGCGCCGAAGAGTGCACTCATTGATGCCCAGGTGAAGGCGTTCCTGAAGGGTGGGCCGAGGAGCGTGAAAGATCACATCACGGAGTATCAGATGGCCGCCCTCGACTTCGTGAGGTATTTTGTGTATGGTGACGAAGAAGACGACGTCGACTTATGGCCGAAGATGACCACGACGTTTGAGGAGGCCGATGATCCGAACTTGGGCTTGCCTGCCAAAGCCGATGGTAATACTTTCCCAATGTCCTTGATCCCCTTCCTTTTCTTTGGTTTACTTAATGTTTGTTTTTATTTGGTGCAGACTTTGTGATGGACCGTACATCGGTTATGAACCGGGTTAAGGCAAAAGCCCAAGCGGAGAGAGCCGCCAAGGAGGCTTCCAAGCTGGTAGCGACAAGTAGGACACAACCGAGCGCTGATGTAACACTTGAGATTTAATTTAAATGGATTAATAGTACTACTCATACCAACAAGGTGCATCTCCTTTTAAGGGAGCTAATTAGCCAAGAACTCCAAAGTTAAGCGTGCTTGCACGGGAGTAGTCTTGGGATGGGTGACCCCCTGGGAAGTTTCCCAGGGCGCGCACGAGTGAGGACAAAGTGCGCGGAAAAGGCTAGTGGCGGTTTGTGAGGACAGTACTAGAGGTCTAGAGTAACTACCTCGGGTCCGTGTGGGGCCCCGGGGTGTTACAGCTGAACAGACGAAGAAGCCTCCCACCCATCAATAGAAGAAGCGACCGGCGGATGACGACCAGAAGAAGTTGACTGAGGCTGGTATGCTGCTTGCCAAGAAGTCAAAGGGGGCTTCTTCTTCAATCACTGCTGATGCCGGAGACCTGATTGTTCCGGTTGAAGACGTTGGAGGTTCCAGCACTGCTGCTATAGTGGACCTTACCTCGGTTCCCTCGTCACCCGCTGTTTCTCGGCCTCTCCCCATCGTCCAAGACTCTCGTAAGAAGAAATCTGGCAGAGAGCTGGTCCGAGGGAGCTACATGCTTGAAGTTGAGTACCTTGTCAAGGGGGTGTCTCCAACGAGGTTGTTGACGGCCACGATGTGATCTCACAGGCCGTCCCGGACGAGGATCGGGCCTATCTTGATGGGCTTGGTAACGTCAGAATCTATGACGGTGGAATGGACCTCCTCGTCCAAGTAAGCTCCTTTGCATACTCTGTTATTTTCGTCTCTTTTTTGTCACCGTAGATGTCGTCATCGTCCTAACCATTCCGTTTTGCAAGGTGCCTTCATGCTGATGGAGAGTCACAAGAGGCAGCAGCAAGAGATCGCTCGGCTGAAAGAAGTTGAGCAGAAAGCCGCCTCGGTCGATGAGGCCATGAGTTGCCTGGAGCGGCTACAGGATGGCGTGGCGGTCCTGCAGAAGAAGGCTGATGAGGCTGATGCGGCCTATCGTCAAGTGGTTGCTGATAGGGACGATGCCCTGGCAAAGCTCGCCGAGGAGAAGGGGGCGCGTGAGGCTGACCGCCGTCATGCTGACGAGGCTGAGGAGGCCATAGTTGAGGCCGAGAAGGCCGGTGAGGCTGCTGCGGAGAAAGCCGTCGATGCTGCCATTGAGAAGTTTTTGGTCGACGGCTGGAAAGCTGAGGAGCGTCGGCCTTGGTGCTTTGAGCTTGTGGCGGCCAGGCTCGAAGATTGGGGTCAGAACTACCCTGCTGGCTAGGAGTACTTTGAACGGGAGATGAAGGTGTACTACGACATGGGCCAGCAACGGATGCAGCGGCTCATCTACCGGAGGCTTCGTCGTAGATGCCAGGAGCTGAAGATGAACAAGAAATTTGTTCATAAGCTGAAGTTGCCTCCGAAGATGAGGGATCCGGAGGAGGAGGTCAAGCTTCCAGCGGAGGAGAGGCAAGCCCCCATTCTCAGCTCCAGTATCGGCGAGGAGGACTGGGATGACGATGACGTGTTCCTGGACTCTGCTTCTTCTCAGGTTGATGATGCCGTAAGTACGCCCGTTCCAGATGCCGGTGAGGGAGAAGCCTGATCTCCCATCCTCTTTTTTGTTGATATGTAATGGCCGTAGTGCCCCCTTTGTACTTTGAATTAATGAATGAAAATGTGGTTGGCTTTCCATCTGAATCGTCTACCTCATCCTCTTCGTTCTTGCATTGTTTTTGCTGTTTCATGCATTAGAAATGTTTCTAAGTGTTTAGCTTAGACTGGATAGTCATTTCCCTTTGTCGTGGCCGATAAAGGCCGCTGACCCTTGTTCGGCCGAGGGGAGTTTTTCCCACTTTCGGCCAAGGGGAACTAGGTGGTTTGTTTCCCCTTCTCATACTTTAGAATCTTTTATGTTGTCTTCTTTGGGATTCTTGTGAGCCGCTCGGGATGCCAAATGGGAATTCTCTCCAAGTGCCTTGGAGTAGTCTGTGCGTGCATGCTTCGTCCATGTTGCGTAGCACTAGCCTTATGTTCAACTGATATGCACTTAGTCAAATATTGGGGATTTCATTTTTATTGCTCGAGGCCGGCAAGTGCACGGTCCGTCGGCTTCCCTCTTTTATTTGTGGGGATTTCGCTCGAGGCCGGCGAGTGTACGGTCCTTCGGCTGTCCCTCTTTTATTTGTGGGGATTTCGCTCGAGGCCGGCGAGTGCACGGTCCTTCGGTTGTCCCTCTTTTGATTTTCTTCCTCTTTACTTCTCTGAGCGAGGAGCGGCTATCCTTTTTTCAGGCTTCGACCAAGGGGGTTGCTATTCCCTGGGCCGGTAGGGAGTCCTACTGGATCGTCCCATAATCTCGAGGAGGTCACGTCGTCTATTTATGACGCGGGCTAAGGCTTTTGGTTAGTTACCGACGACTGCCTTTCCTCAACCCCGAGTTTTGGGGATTTTTGTCACCTCGGCCATGATTTCAGACCTGTCATCCTGCGATTTAGCGCGTGAACGACACGGTGAGGTTCCCATTTCAAGACGTGGGCCATTTACGGGCCTCTCGTCCTGGGGACATCGTCGGCCTTACCTGAACATCTCGCTCTAAGGGGTCGATACGATGTGCTCTGTCGACCATACCTGAGCGTCTCCCTCTAAGGGATCGATATAATGTGGCATCTTTTCCTTTAACTTTTCAAAAACAGCAAGTAGAATACAACTTTTATTGATAAGTGGCTCGAGGCCGAGGGTGGTAATCGATCAATGACCCGTGGGAGGGTGAGGGCTTTACCGGCTTCGCCCTCCTCGGATTATTGATAGAATTTCACCAAGTGATGTACATTCCACGTTCGTGGTACACAAGACCCATTCGGGTGTCTAAGTTTGTAGGTGCCGGGTTTCACTACGGTACTGACGATGTAAGGGCCTTTGTACTTTAATGTCAGCTTGCCTCCCTCCGTCGGCTTGCTCGCCTCCCTCCGGCGGAGAACATAATCCCCCACTTGGAATTCCCGGGAGCGTACCTTGGCATCATAGTATGATTTTACTTGACGCCAGTAGTTCTCTGCGCGGATGTAGGCTTGTTCTCGTCTTTCTTCGATCAGGTGGAGGTCGATCTTCATGTTTTCTTCGTTGGCCTCAGGTTAATATTGCTCCACCCGTCGGCTGGGTATGGTGACCTCTGTGGGTGCCTTCGCCTTGAAGCCGTAGCATAGGGCAAAGGGTGTTTCGCCCGTCGTCCTCCCCGACGTGGTACGGTAGCACCACAGAATGTAGGGGAGCTCGTCGGCCCAGCTGCCTCCTGCGTCCAGGAGTTTCTTCTTCAGGCCCTCCAGAATGGTTCTGTTGGTTTTATCAACTTGCTCGTTACCTTGAGGGTAGACAATGGAGGAGAAACGATGCTTGATTCCCCATTCCTAGAGGAGCTCTTGGAAGGGTGCGGCCTCGAACTGGGTGTCGTTATCGGACATGATCTCTTGGGGAACGCCGAAGCAGGTAAGGATGTTCTTGTGGACGAACTTCTGGCACCTGGCCCCTGTGATACAGGCCAAAGGTTCCGCTTCGACCCACTTAGTGAAGTAATCGACTGCGACGATGATGTAGCGGTTGTTACCGGCGGCTCTGGGCAGGGGGTCGACCAGGTCAATCCCCCATCTTGAGAATGGGATTGCATTGCTGACCGGGGCGTAGTTGACGGCTGGCCGACCAGGGGGCCTTCTGAAATACCTGGCACGCGGTACACTTCCTTGCGAGGTTAGCACAATCCCGCGCCATCGTCGGCTAGAAATAGACTTGGACGACGAGACGCTGGGACATGCGTAAAGGGCCCTGATGTGAGGAGCAGACGCCGCAGTGGACCTCCTCCATGGCCACTTCGGCCTCATCCTGGTGTAGGCATCGAAGGAGAGTGCCATTGTAAGATCTCTTATAGAGTTTCCCATCCTCAATGGTGTAACTTGGGGCCCTGAGCTTGGTTAGCTTGGCCCTCTCTTCGTCCTGGGGTAGCTCTCTCGAAGTGATGAAGGTCATGAAATCGGTGACCCAGTCCTCCAGCCGATGCTGAATGCACATGACCAGGGCTGGCATGGATGCTGGATATGCTGAGATCTTCGATATTGGCTATTTTAGAGATGTGTTCCGGAGTATCTGTGCTGAGCTTGGAGAGAATGTCGGCCTCGGCATTCTCCGCTCTCGGGATCTGTGTGATCTCATGGGTTTCGAATGCCTTGAGCAGCTCCTCGCCCGTCTGTTTGTACTGCTTCATCCTTCCTTCTTTGGCCTCATATGAGCCCTCAATCTGGCCCACTACCAATTTGGAATCGCACTTGATTCTGACGTGTCGCGCTTTGAGGGCGGCAACGAGCTTGAGGCCGCTGAGTAGAGCCTTATACTCGGCTTCGTTGTTGGATACCCTGAAGTTGAAGCGGATGGCATAGTAAGCTCTGAATCCTTCTGGGGAGATGACGACGACGCCATCCCCACATGCTTTAGTAGCTGATGAACCATCAATGAAGAGGATCCATGCCTCGTCTGGCTCTGGCCCGGGCATGGTAGCGGCCGTCTCCCTTGCCGTGCACTCGGTGACAAAGTCGGCCAAGGCTTGCCCCTTGATAGATGGCCTTGGCTTGATTTCAATCTGGAACTGGCTAAGGAAGATTGCCCACTTCACCATCTTTGAGGAACTAGTGGGGCTCCGCATCAGTGCGTCGAGGGGCTGCTGGGTCAAGACATGGACGACATGGGCCTGGAAGTAGTGCCCTAGCTTTTTCACCGTGTGGACGATGGCCAGTACCATCTTCTCAATGGGGGAGTACCTGAGCTCAGCCTCCTGGAGCATCTTGCTGACGTAAAAAATGGCCTTCCGCATCCCTTTGTCCTCGCGGATGAGCACGAAGCTGATGGCCGACGTGCTCACCCCTAAGTACAAAAAGAGGGTCTCACCGGATTTCGGCTTGGAAAGCATGGGAGGTGATGAGAGGTACTGCTTCAGCTCCTCAAATGCTTGCTGGCACTCCGTCGTCCATTTGAAGTTGTTGGCCTTACGCATGATTTGAAAGAAAAGGAGAGACCTTTCAGCCGATTTGGAGAGGAAACGGTTAAGGGCCGCAAGGCGTCCCGTGAGCCGTTGTACTTCCTTGACATTGCGCGACGTCTCCATGTTCACAATGGCCTGGATCTTCTCCGGATTTATTTCGATGCCCCTTCGGCTTACCATGTAGCCGAGGAACTTGCCTCCCTGGACGCCGAAGGTGCACTTCTTGGGATTTAAGCGGAGCTGGACCTTCTTCATGATTTAAAAAATTTCGCGGAGGTCCTTAGCATGAGTGGTAGATTGCTTGCTTTGACGATCATATCGTCGACGTATGCCTCCATCGTCTCGCTGAGGACTGCTCTGATGATTTTGGCTACCATCCTGGTGTATGTGGCGCCTGAATTTTTGAGACCAAAGGCCATGACGAGGTAGCAGGAAATTCCCTCTTGGGTCATAAAAGTCGTCTTCTCAGCGTCATCTTCATGCATGAAGATCTGGTGATACCCTCTGAAGGCATCCAGGAATGACATCAACTCGCATCCCGCCGTCTCGTCCACCAACTGATCAATATTGGGGACAGGGAACGGGTCCATGGGGCACGCGGCACGCCTTGTTCAGGTCAGTGTAGTCAACGCACATTCTGAATGTCTGCGGCTTCTGGGCGAGGACGACTTTGGCCAGCCAAGTCGGGTACTTCACCTCCTTGATGTGGCTGATGGAGAGGAACATGGTAACCTCCCCCTTGACGAAGTCTCGTCTATCGGCTGTGATGGATAGTCTACCCGGGGGTATGTATCCGAAGGGTTACTGCGGGGAGTAACAAGAGAGAAGCCAGAGCAAGTAAGAGAGAGAAAGTGTATTGAATATATGAGTTCAAAGTATTCCGAATCTGGTTTACAAAGGGGAAATGGGGTGCTATTTATAGTAGCAATAAATGCGAGACGTGGACATGTGTCAAGCATCCAACGGCCGAGGGGTCACATCAACCGGGTGTCACTGGCATTCGCATGTGGCCGCATTTAATGCGGCGTTTGGATGTGACGTTGTACTTGGTACGGCGACCCAGGCGCATGTGGAGAGGATATTCTTGTCGAGGAAGGTACCCTCGGCTGTAGATGATTAGCCGAGGGCTCTTCATGTCGAAGGCCCCTTAAGGCCGAGGGCTCCAGGTGCCGAGGGCTACTATTTTTTGTCGTTTTCTCCCAGTAACTTTGTATGCTGAAAATAGCCTTTCTGTGAGTATTTGGAGCCTTTGCCCCAGGGGGCGAAGGCACCCCCAGTGTGCTTTGTTGGTTGCTTGGTACTTGGGGCGCTGTGATTTGGGCCTGTTGTGCTTCCTGGGTCTATTGGGCCTTGATTTGAGTAATAGGAGTCTATGGGCCGGGGGTCCCTGGGCCATATACTCCATCACGAGTCCCTCACTCCTTTTACCGAAAGGTACTTGAGAGAAAAGGAGTAATTGTGTTTGTCCTCTGCCGTTTGTTCCGTTGTAGTTTGTAAAGTTGTGAGTAGTTCGTTGTTTGCATGTTTCTGTCGAGGACAGTCCCTCAGTTACCCACATTTCGGGACTTGAGGGATCATGTTTGCTGTTGTGGGAGTTTTTTGATATCTTTGTATTTTGAGATTTTTCCCGAAGGGGTCCTCCAGCCCTCCACTCCTTGAGGCACTTGCAAAGTGGTGAAAAGGAGTAGAGTAGTGCTTGCCTGCAATGTGGAGCCGAGGGGTGACGCTTTTCGTTTCATTTTGGGGGGATGCCTCGTTAAAAACCTCATTAGAAAAAAACCTGTGAGAAAAAATTCTAATGAGGGAAAAAGAGTGCACCGAATTCCCCCAATGATGAATCGAAAAGGTGAAACCCTGGTCTGAAATGTGTGGCAGTATTCTTGCCGAAGGCTATCCTTGTCTGAGGGCGCGTGTGTTGCTTTGCCGAAGGCTCGCTTTGATATCCTGGGAGATGCCGAAGGGGAGCCCTCAATTCATGAGAATGAGGGCGCGATGAATGTAGGTGAGATTTCCCGTGCTGTCGAGGGGTCCCCTGTTGATGATAAGTTGGGGGCGTGGTGCCCCGAGGGGTTTCCTTGTTGCGTGGCCGGGGGGACAGTTGATGAAGGTTCCCGAGGGGTCTACCCGTTGCTAAGTCGTGGGCTCCTGGAGGAGAAAGGCCGGAGGCACTTGTGCCGAGAGTACCTCTGTGATTTCAAAATGTAGCCGTTGTAATAGAGCCGTTGGAATATGTAACGTCGGAAATATAGTCGTTCGGGGGGGCTTCCACGTGGCGCGTATACACTGGCTGTCTGCGGGCGGGTGTTACCGATTGGGCGAAACGACGATAAGTAATGATGATTTTGTAACTGGAGGCCCGGTTTTTAGGCCCAAGCCCGGATCTGGGCGCCTATAAATACCCCAAGGCCAGGCCATTCTCCCTTTACGCATCCTTCTTGCAACGAAGTGTTGGCGAAAATTTTCTAGAGAGAGAAATTATCCCTCGGTCAAATCAAACTTCCCAAAGGTCAGTTCTTGCTTCACTCTTTGCTCCTTAGTATTCTTAGCCCTGTGGCCTTAGGTTAAGCGTTAGAGCTCTCTAGAAAACCTTTAGGAGCCCTACTTCCTTAGTAAAAATGTCGTCTGCAAGTGATTCCCAAGACATCTCGAGGGAGCCCTCGGTCGAGGATGAAGTCATCTCCGATTTGGAGTCTACCAGTGAGCAGCCCTCGGCTGGTGATGATGCCGCCCTGGCCATGGAGGTACAGAAAGATCTGGTGGCTGAGGCGGAGGACTTTGAGCAAGTAAATCAAGACGAGGAGCTAGCCCTCGCCGTTCAAGTCGCTGAAGAAGAGGAGCAAAAGGAAAGCAGGAAGGTCACCGTCGCTATTCTTCCCCTTCGCGATGTCGATGAAGCCATCACCTCTCTGCCATTGAACCCGACACCTCTCCGGGTGGCCCCCGGGAAGAAGAAGACGAAGGTTGCCGCTCCCAAGAAGAAGGGCAGCGTTGCTGACCAAGGGAAACCCGTCGATATGCCCGAGGGTTATTCCTTCCTTCATACCGCCGCCCTCGAGATAAAGTCGAAGGCTGATGGGGCGGACTACTATGTCACCCAGCTGCACGTTGGGCCCTCGGCTACCGTGGTGCCCCTGGGACTTGATGACGTTCTCTCCCGCGCTCCCGAGGGGTGTATCACAGTTCACATCTTGTCGGTGTCCATGGGCATCCGGTTTCCACTGCACCCCTTTCTGCGTGAGTACCTTCGGTATGTAGGTTTGCTTCCCTGCCAACTCACGCCAAATAGTCACTCGTACATCACTGGGTTCCTCCATCTCTGTAAGTCCCGGGGGGTAACACCTAGCTTGGACTTATTTTTTCAAAGTTTCAACTTGTGTCGGGCGGCCATGCGAACGCCGAGGGCTTCGCGAACCTGCAGCAGGTAGCTCAGTTCAAGCTATTCACTGAGGCCCCTTCTTCAAACAAAGGGTGGAAAGACCGATGGTGCTACGTGAAGTTGGATGAAAGCCCATTTCCGAGGGAGCTGCGTGACCGGTTTAGGCGGCATGAGAAGGTGAGGAGCGCCGCCCTCGAGAAGGATGGCATGATTCTGGCTAAGATCCCGGAGGGTCGAAACAAAAATATAGCCATCAAGGAGTGCACCCTGGAGAGTGATCTGTACACCCTCGGGTTCCGGCGGTATCGTTTCCTGGGGGAAACATATCAGAAGTACCCCGAACTGGATAGAGCCTTCGAGGGAGCTGGAGGTAGTAGCCGAGGGCTTTAACTTGTGTACTTGGGAAATTTTCACTGCTTTTGACATTGGATAATTATTTATTGTTGTCTTGCAGGTGCAAACATGGACGCAGGGAAACTCTTCGCCCTGAAGAAGAAGAAGGGCAAGGCCCAGGCTCAGAAGAAGGATCCTTCGGGCCAGCAGCCCGTTTCCCCGGGAGACTCTGTAACTCTCCCTTGCTCCGGGAGCTTCCGTGATGCACGGCTCGGCCGAACCGAAGGCGTTTCTGAGGGGGATCACTTCGGTGATGGATAAGGCGGCCCTCTCGACCTATGACGACGAGGCCCTCGAGAGCAAGATCTTCCGATCTTCTCTAACTGTAAGTTTTTTCACTTGTCCTTGTTTTAACACTTAATATATTTTCAATATTCGTCTGAATCTTTTGTTCGTTGTTTAACAGGTTTGCATAGCCCTCGGAGAGCATGCATGAAGGCTCGAGCAGTGGCGCCTCCACAAGGCTGAGCAGGATGAGAAGATGAAGGAGCTCATCCACAAGAACTCTGACGCTGTGAAGCAGATGGCTCAGCTGGAGGAGAACCTTCGGAAGGCTACTGAGGGGGCTGAGAAGGGGGTGAAAGCTGCCGTGGAGGAGGCCAAACTTGAAGCTGAGAGGGTCACCACCGAGGCCTCAAAGAAAACTGCTGAGGAAGCGGAGTCTGCCAAGGCCGAAGCCGTTGCCAAAGCTCGAGAGAATGTTGTCGCTGCATTCATGGCTGAGGGCTGGAAGACCGAGGAGCGCAGTAGTGGGTGGCCTCAGTCGTTGAGTCTTCGGTGGATAGCTGGGTGAAGGGCCCCGGGGCTGATTGGATGGCTGAAAGGGGGATAGCTATTATCAAGGAGGTGAACTCTTCACCCAGCATTTGATCTACCGGAGGCTCGCTAGGCACTTTGGCGTATCCCTCGAGCAATTCGACCCGTCGGTGTACGACCTCCCTCCGTTGCAGCCAGATGTGAGAGTCCCCCTTCCCCCGGATGAGTAGAGGCCGATGATTCATGACTCCATGATGATGGGCGGAGATGATGATGATTCCGTCGGGGAAGAGGTCTCCTCCAAAGCCGCCGAAGGGGCCGATGATGAAGCTGTAAACCCATGACTTGTACTTAGATTTCTCTTGAGCAACATTTGTAATGTAAAAACATTTTTTGGCTTTCGGCTTCGGCCAGTTTGTAACAAACATCTTAACTTTTCTTTGATGAATGAATGTCTGCCTTCGGGCCATTTGGTATTTGAGTCTGCTTTCCCCTTTGAATGTATGCTTCCTTTGTGTCTTTTCCTTTCTAAGTATAGTGCATACCGTAGCCTTCGGCTACCAGGTCCTTTAGCTGTATGATGATTTGGCCGAGGGCCCAATCGTTAGGACTTTGAAAAAGTTTCTAAGTGTAGTGTTATCACTGGCAGCCTTCGGCTGATAGCTTCCATCTGTTTTTGTGTAGCCTTCTTGAGTTGCCCAGGGGCAAACCATTTAGGACATAAATTTTTCTGAGTGTAATTTGGACATCGAGCCTTCGGCTAGTATGAGATAGAAGCCTCCGAGTTATTGTGAGAGTATTCATGTGGGTGTGCCTCCGGCTGAGTGATAATTTGATATGGGGCCAGGCTTAGGACTTAGAAATTTTTCCAAGTATGAACCAGCTGCCTAGCCTTCGGTTAGTAGGCACTCCTTGTTGTATGAAGTGGAGTGGCCTTCGTTGCAATGTGAGTTGGCCGAGGGCCACAAGTTTTAGGACTTAGAAAATTTTCTAAGTGTTAGCCTGCCACTTGGCCTTCGGCTGTAAGATTAGTTGACCGAAGTTTCTGAGTGTTTGAAAATCATCTGGCCTTCGGTAAAGGGAGCCTTCAGGATTGTGGCCTTTTTAGGGAAGATTTCCCTTCACAAGAGTACTTTCCCTTGACCTGTGAGACTGGCCCCCGGTAATGTGTGGACAATGGTAGCCTTCGGCTATTGTCAGGTTCCCCAAGTGTGGACTTAGCAAATTTTGTGGTCCAAGAATAGCATGAAAAAGACATACGCCCTCGGGCAATGCTTGGGTGCATTCCCTCGGTGTTTAGTGAAATGCCGGGGGCAACTGCTGCTTGAAATGTCGTTGAGTGGACTTGGCCAGTTCTATTCCTTTAGTTGGATTAGAGCCTTCGGTGGTAGTGACTTGTCCATTTGTTGATGACATCTATTGAATAGTATCCTTGGGAGGTGTTCCCGTGGGGAAGCCATCGATATGATGTTAAGATTCCTTGTAATGCCGAAGGATTTCCTGTTGTGATTTGTTGAAGTTGTGTACCCATTGATTTCTCGATGAGTCTACTCCCCTTCACTCCCTCGTTTTTGTTTTTGGTAGTGAAGGGAAGGCTTCAAGAAACTTGGTTTCTTGGTAAGGCTAGGCCTATCGGGAGGCAACAGAATACACCATTAGCTCCCCCCTCGGGTTAACCTGCCGAGTTCCGAGGGGATCGAGGGTCGTTTCCTGGGCATAAGACATAGTGTGTAGCCTGCCTCCCCTTAGGAGATGGCACGGAAAGCGCCTCAGTTTTGAAAGTCGTCCCCTCGGCGCCAAACATAGTCTGCGGCCTGCCACACCCTTGGGGTAGTGGCGCGGGGAGCGTTTTGGTTTGGAAGTCGAATCCTGGGCATATTAGATGCCTGCCAATCCCTGGGGGAAATGGCGCGGAAAGCGTTCCATTTTTGAAAGTCGAATCCTGGGCATATTACTTGCTTGTCATACCCTTGGGGTAGTGACGCGGAAAGCGTTTCAAGGAAGGGTTTTCATTTGCACACTGGTTGCAAATGGCCGGGGGCACTACGTGCTACCGACACCGATAGGTGGCGCCTTCGGTATATGCGTCCTCGAGGGGTACGGCTTTAGAAACAACACTTGGTGTTTGTTCCGGTGAACGGCCCCCGATACTTGGTACCGAGGGGTCTTCTTTGAAAACACTTGGTGTTTTTCTTCATTTGTCGCAGGTGATTGGGGTGTCTACCCTCGGCACTTGGTACCGAAGGGCCTTCAAAGGAAACACTTAGTGTTTTTCCTCCGCTTGATGGAAGTTGACAGGAGTGCATACCCTCGGCACTTGGTACCGAAGGGCTTTCAAAGGAAATACTCGGTACCGAGGGGTCTTCTTTAAAAACACACTTGGTGTTTTTCTTCATTCGTTGTAGGTAGCGGGAGAGTGTACCCCCGACACTTGGTGTCGAGGGGTCTTCTTTTGAAAACACTTGGTGTTTTCTCCACCGTTGTAGGTGACAATAGTGTCTATCCTCGGCACTTGGTGCCGAGGTGTTTTGCATGTGATAAGTCCTGGGGCCAGGAACTCGTGCGAGGGCTTGGCCGCTCACAAGGGTCTTGTTTCTTGTCCTTGGTGTCTTCAACATGCCTTCATTCTTTAAAAAATGGGGGCCTTGGGCCATAGAATAATACATTCACTAGTTATGAGGCATGGTCGCTCTAATGTTATTGATACAATTTAACTAAGTGATGTACATTCCAGTGCCTAGGGACCTCGGTCCCGTTAGGGCGTTTGAGTTTGTAAGTCCATGGTTTGATTACGGCTGCAATGATGTACGGGCCCTCAAATTTTGGTACCATCTTGCCTCCCTCGGTTGGTTGGCTAGCTTCCCTCCTTTGGAGGACATAGTCCCCCACTTGGAATTCTCGAGAGCGAACCTTGGCATCGACATAGCTTTTGACTTGCCTTCGGTAGTTTTCCGCTCGCAGGAAGGCTTGCTCTCGGCGTTCTGAAATGAGGTGGAGGTCGAGAGCCATATTGGCGTCGTTGACTTCGGGGTCATATTGGATCACCCTTCGGGTAGGAAGGGTCACCTCCGTAGGAGCTTTAGCCTCAAATCCGTAGCAAAGAGAGAAGGGTGTTTCACCCGTTGCCCGCCGAGGGGTGGTGCGGTAGGCCCATAAGATATTGTGGAGCTCTTCCACCCAGCCTCCGCCCTCGGCCTCAAGTTTCTTTTTTAGGCCCTCGAGCAAGGTCCGGTTGGCGTTCTCCACTTGAACGTTGCCCTAAGGGTAGGCAACGGATGAGAAGGTGTGTTTGATGCCCCATGCCTCTAGGAGGGAACAGAAGGGGGCTGCCTCAAATTGAGTCCCGTTGTCGGAGATGATTTGCTGGGGGACGCCAAACCTTGTGAGGATGTTCTTGAGAATAAAGTGACGACATTTGGCCTCGGTGATGCTTGTGAGGGCCTCAGCTTCCACCCACTTGGTGAAGTAGTCAATGGCGACAATGATGTACCTATTGTTGGAGGTACCCCTCGGCAGAGGGCCCACGAGGTCTATGCCCCATCGAGCGAAGGGTATGGATGTGCTGATGGGGGCATAGTTGACCGCTGGCCTGCTGGGGGCTCTCTGGAAGTGTTGGCATGCGGTACACTTTCGGGCGAGATCCGCACAATCCGGGGCCATTGTAGGCCAAAAGTAGCCTTGGATTATGAGACTTCGGGACTTGGAGAAGGGTCCCTGGTGAGCTGAGCAAGTGCCACTGTGCACCTCCTCCATCGCAACCTCGGCTTCATCTTGATGAAGGCACCGAAGTAGCGTTCCGTTGTATGATCTTTTGTAAAGCCTCCAGTCCTCGATGGTGTAGCTGGGAGCCCTCAGCTTTGCTAGCTTGGCACGGGACTCATCCTTGGGCAGTTGCCCTGTGGTGATGAAGGCGACAATATCTGAGATCCAGTCCTCTTGCCTTTGTTGTATGGGCATGACGGGGCTAGCATGTATGCTGGAGAGGCTGAGCTCCTCGATCTTGGCAATCTTTGAGATATGCTCAGGGGATTCGGCTGAGAGCTTTGATAAAATGTCGGCCTCAGAGTTTTGAGCCCTCGGTATTTGAGTAAGAGAGTGTGCCTCGAATACCTTAAGCAACTCCTTGGCCGCCTCTTTGTACTGCTTCATTCTTCCTTCCTTGGCTTTGTACTCCCCAGAAATTTGGCCGGCGACTAACTTGGAGTCGCACTTGACGTAGATCTGTCGGGCCTTCATGTTAGCTGCCAGCCGAAGGCCATAGAGGAGGTCCTCGTATTCGGCTTCGTTGTTGTAGACCTTGAAGGAGAAGCGGATTGCATTATAGGCCCGGAAGCCTTCGGGTGAGATGAGAACCACCCCTCCTCCACATGCTTTGATAGCGGAGGAGCCGTCGGTGTACAGGGTCCACCAATCGTTCGAGGGAGCCGAGGGCTCCTCGTCCGTGGTTGATCTTTGCTGTGCACTCCGTCACGAAGTCCGCTAGGGCTTGGCCCTTGATGGCGGGCCTCAGATGGATATCGATGTTGTATTAGCTCAGGAAGATAGCCCATTTTACCATTCGGGAGGAGCTGGTGGGACTCCTCATCAGGGCGTTGAGGGGTTGATGCGTGAGGACCTGGACCGGATGGTCCTGGAAGTAATGGCCAAGCTTCTTCACAGTCCAAACAATAGCTAGCACCGTCTTCTCCACAAGGGAATACCGGATTTCCGCTTCCCTGAGGGTCTTTCTAACATAGAAGATGGCATGTTGGACGCCATCTTCTTCCCGGATGAGTACTGAGCTGATGGCTGCCGGGCTAACACCAAGGTAAAGGTATAAGGTCTCCCCTACCTTGGGTTTGGAGAGTACAGGGGGCGAAGATAAGTACTGTTTCAGTTCCCCGAAGGCCTCCCAACACTCTGAAGTCCACTGGAAGCCGGCGATTTTCCTCATGATCTGGAAGAAGGGTAAGGACTTCTCCGCCGATTTTGACAGGAAGCAGTTGAGGGCTGCCAGGCGGCCCGTCAACCGTTGGACCTCCTTCATGTTGCGTGGGGGCTCCATGTTGATGATGGCCTGAAATTTTTCGGGGTTGGACTCAATACCCCTTCGGCTCACCATGTAGCCTAAGAATCTGCCTCCTTGGACGCCGAAGGTGCACTTTTTCGGGTTTAGCCGAAGGTTGAACTTCTGCATGATAGCGAAGATCTCCCTGAGGTCGTCAGCATGGCTTGTTGATTGCTTGCTTTTGACGATCATGTCATCAACATATGCCTCCATGGTGCGCCCCAGGACGGCTTGAAAGACCCTAGCCACCATCCGGGTGTAAGTGGCGTCAGAGTTTTTTAGGCCGAAGGCCATCACCAGGTAGCAGAAGATGCCCTCGAGAGTCATGAAGGCTGTTTTTTCAGCGTCTTCCTCGTGCATGAAAATTTGGTGATACCCTCGGAAGGCATCGAGGAAGGACATGATTTCGCACCCCGCGGTCTCATCTACCAATTGATCAATGTTCGGTAAAGGGAAAGGGTCCATGGGGCACGCCTTGTTGAGGTCCGTGTAGTTCACGCACATGCGGAAGGTGGGAGGCTTTTGTGCGAGGACTACGTTTGCTAGCCATGAGGGGTATTTCACCTCCTTGATGTACTTAATAGAGAGGAGCATGGTGACCTCCTTCTTCACAAATTCCCTCCTCTCGGCCGAGAGGGGTCTTCTCCGTTGTTGTACTAGTTTAGCCGAAGGGTCCACCGAGAGGCGGTGGGTGATGATCCTTCGGCTGATTCCCGCCATGCCCTCCGGCCCCCATGCAAAAACAATGGAGTATGCGCGGAGGGCGTTGATGATGCCGGTCTTCAAGTCTTCGAGGAGCTGGGCTCCAATCTTCATGACTCTCTCCAGCTTGGCCGGATCGAGCGCAAAGTCTTCTATGTCCTCGGTCAGTTCAGCCCTCGGCCTCTTTTCCTCCTCTTCAATAGCCCCGGTGATGGTGTCAACACGGAACTCGGTTTTGCTAACCTTCTTCGTCACTTGGAGGTAGCAAGCGCGGGCAAGCCTCTGATTTCCATTCGAGTAGCCGATGCCCCCTTCGGCTGGGAACTTGAGGCAGAGGTGCCTCATGGAGATGATGGCTTCGAGATCCTCGAGGGCTGGTCGGCCGAGGATGATGTTGTGGGCGCAATCGATGTTGACGATGACGAACTCCACTTCGAGCTTGGCTCTATGGAGCCCATCGTCGAATAGTACCGGGAGAGATATGACCCCCTCGGAATCAATGGTGTCGCCGGTGAAGCCGGCAAGAGGGGTCTTCATTGGCCGAAGGGACCCCCTCTCCAGATGCAGCTCTCTGAAGGTGCTGAGGTACATCACATTGACGGAGCTGCCCGTGTCAACGTAAGTTCTGTGGATGATAGTATCATTGATCTCCGTACGGATGACGAGGACATCCCTGTGCGGAGAGGAAGCAGAGGGGAGATCGGCGTTTGTGAATGTGATGGGCTCCTCCCTCAACCGCTTTACCGGGGGCATATGAGTGACTTCTCCCACGTATAGCGATTGAGCCCACTTCTTCCGTTGGCTGGTGGAGTCCCCCCATGTATTGCCACCGGTGATCATGAGGATGTGGCGCTTCTTCTCCAGGCCGTGGGGGCACTCTTCTTCTTCCTCTTCCAAATTCCCGATCTCCCTCTTCCTGCCGAGGGGGATGGTGTTTGGGTTAACCCAAGCATTTGCTTTCGCTGGGCGCCCTCAGGGTGGCCCTTGGTAGGGAGGACCCTGTTGCTGAGGGCCTTGGACAACCTGGGATAGATGGCCCGCCTGTATTAACCTCTCGATGGCTGTCTTCAGCTGATGACAGTCATCGGTTTTGTGCCCTTGATGTCGATGGAAGCGACAGTAGGGGTAGTTTGGGTTGATGGCATATACCTCCGGGGTGCGCGAGAATCTCGCTCCACCAGGCCCCTCTCCTCAGTGAAGTCGAGGATGACGCTGACGGGGTGCGTCAAAGGTGTCCGAGGGTGCTCTAGAAGAACAGGTTGCGCCCAAGTCTTCGGGTTACCCTTGTAACCTCCCCCGGGCTTGGCTTGGGCGTGCCGGGGGCGATCACCGGGGGGTGCCGGTCCCTTGGACTGATGTGAGGGAGCCCTTGGCCCCCGGTTGTTTTTGTCATCTGGCCGAGGGCGCTGCTGGTCGGGGTTGTGGTGGTATTTTTCCACCTCTTCGGCCTCGGCATACCGGTCCCCTCACTGTAGGGCCCTTATGTAATCACGGGGAGGTTTGATGATGATGTTCCTTGAAAAGTTTGCGGTGCGGAGGACAGTTTGCAGGAGGGCAAGGAGGGTTCCGTCATCGGCGCCGTCGACTTTATCCGCCTCCGTCCTCCAACATTCCATGAAATCCCGAAGGGTCTCATCCTTCTTCTGCCTCAACGTTAGTAAATGGGAGAAGTACTTCCTTGTCCGGCGTCTTCCCGCAAATTGTGTCAAGAATCGCTGAGCGAGTTCTTGCCATGAATCGATGCAGCCTTCGGGCAATCGGTTGAACCATTCGTAAGGTGGCCCCTCTACGGTGGAGAGGAACCAGCGGCACAAATACTCATCCGATGCCCCCACCATCATCATACTGTTTGGGTACCTGCTGTAGTGCTCCTGGGGGTCAGTTTTTCCGTCGTATGGCTTGATGAGTTGCCCTCGATATTTTTCCGGGATCCGGGCCGCCAATACCCTTGGGGTAAATGGCGTCCGGGTCCGGAGTTGTATGGTGGGTTCCCTGGAGCCCTCAGCCATCTTCTTCTGCATTTCCTCCATTTTGGCAAGCATGGCCTCATACTTCAGATTTGTATGAGGGGTAGAGGTGGTTCTGTGTGCTTTGGTGGCCTCCATCTCGTCAAGCCGGCGCTGGAGGGCTGCATTGATTTCGTCCCGGGGGCAGGAGGGCCTCCGCCCCCTGCAAACGGACACGTGCCGAGTGGGCCTGGTTGATGTGGTGACGGGCATCGTCGGCATGGAGGGGTGCCTTGCCCTTGTCCTGAGAGGGACGCCTTTCGTCTGCCCTGGAGACGGAACCCCCGCTCTCTTGAGGCCATTGGAGCGCTTTTCCTCCGAGGCGGTTTTGGCCCCTCGGCGGTCCGGCGCCCCTCCGAGCCTGTCGAGGGCGGAGGTCCGGAGCTTTCTTTGTTTGCATTATGGCGGTCCCGAGATTGGACTTCCTGGGAGGCCGTGTCTTGGGCCACGACCCCCTCGATGTTCCCAATCCGAAGGACAGGATTCCCAAGGGGGTGTGGATGAGGGGGAGGCATGAAGTTTTTCCCGACCTGAGGTTGAAGGGGAACCAAAGTGCCGAAGTCACCTGGGTTCTGGGTGAGTGTCTCGATGAAGGCGGAGAACGCCGATTGCACGTCGATAGTGAGGACCGGAGGGTTAACTTGGTTTTCGCTCCGGTCTTTCTTTTTGGCCTCGATGCCGAGGTGGGCGTCGGGGGCATTTTGTTGAATCTGAAGGCGTAGGTCGACAGCCGTCTGATCCAACCCGGCGATGACGCCGCCCCCGGGAGCCCTGTTAGAGGCCTCGGGGACGTCGACTTCGTCGAGGGCCAGGTTCCTATCCTCAACGTTCTTGGAGTTGGCACGAGTTGTTCTCACCATTTTCGATAGGTGTTTTGTGTTTTTCCGAGAGGGAGGGTTTCTCACTTGATTGTTCGACCTCTCAACGAGAGCACCAAATGATGGATAGTCTACACGGGGGTATGTATCCGAAGGGTTACTGCGGGGAGTAACTAGAGAGAAGCCAGAGCAAGTAAGAGAGAGAAAGTGTATTGAATATATGAGTTCAAAGTATTCCGAATCTGGTTTACAAAGGGGAAATGGGGTGCTATTTATAGTAGCAATAAATGCGAGACGGGGACACGTGTCAAGCATCCAACGGCCAAGGGGTCACATCAACCGGGTGTCACTGGCATTCGCATGTGGCCGCATTTAATGCGGCGGTTGGATGTGACGTTGTACTTGGTACGGCGACCCAGGCGCATGTGGAGAGGATATTCTTGTCGAGGAAGTTACCCTCGGCTGTAGATGATTAACCGAGGGCTCTTCCTGTCGAAAGCCCCTTAAGGCTGAGGGCTCCAGGTGCCGAGGGCTACTGTTTTTTGCCGTTTTCTCCCAGTAACTTTGTATGCTGAAAATAGCCTTTCTGTGAGTATTTGGAGCCTTCAGCCCAGGGGCCGAAGGCACCCCCAGTGTGCTTTGTTGGCTGCTTGGTACTTGGGGCGATGTGATTTGGGCCTGTTGTGCTTCCTGGGTCTATTGGGCCTTGATTTGAGTAGTGGGAGTCTATGGGCCGGGGGTCCCTGGGCCATATACTCCATCAGGCCGAAAGGTAGCGTCGTTTCTGCTTGACCGGTGTGGAGACTGGATCGACTGACAGCCGGTGAGTGATCACCTTTCGGGGTATACCAGACATGTCGTCCGCCCCCCACACAAAGATGATTGCGTACGACCGTAGGACCAGGAGGATGCCGTCGTGTTGGTCCTGTGGGAGTTGCTTCCCAATTTTCAGGTTTTGCTCCGGCTAAGAGGAATCCAAGGGGACCTCTTCGACGTCCTCGATTGGCTCAACAGGTTGCCTCTCTTTGTCCTTCGCGACAGTCGCGGTGATGGTGTCTATCCTCTGCTCGGCGCCTGCGGCCGGCTTCGTCAGCTTGAGGTAGCATGATCTCGCTATCCTCTGGTTCCCCCTGGCGTAGCCAATGCCGCTCGAGGTGGGGAACTTCAAGCACAAGTGCTTCACGGAGATGATGGCCTCCAGGTCCTCTAGTGCTGGCCACCCCCAGATCAGGTTGTGGGCGCACTCGAGGTTGACCACCATAAACTCCATATCGATCTTGGTGCGATGGGAGCCGTCGCCGACTCCCACGGGGAGGACTATCGCGCCCTCATAGAGTCCTCAGTGAAGCCGGACAACGGTGTCCGTATCGGCTTGAGCAATGCCCTTTCCAAGTTCAGTGAAGGGGTGTGTTCGGTTCTTGCGGTTCGGTTTTGACCTAAAACTAAATATAGAATCAAAGTAAAAAGTTCGGTTCGGTTTCGGTTCGGTTCTACACTCCAAAACTTGGAACCACGGTTTAATTGGTTTGGTTTGTTTCGATTCGGTTTCGGTTTTTTTCGGGGTTTTACCAAAAAATTATCATTTGATTTAAAATTGATATAATACTTTGAGGGATCAAACATATATTACATAAAGAATGCAAGCACACTACAACAAATAAAATAAAAATGAAAATAAATAAATATGTCATGAATTATATGAGTATGCGGGAGATATAAAAGTATATATTATTAATTTACATTGTTTGTGACTAGTTCAAAAAAAGTTCATGAGTATATACGTTATATGTGATATAGTTGAGATAAATATTCATTGTTTCATCAATACGAATTCTTTAAGTTAAATAAAAATAAAAGTTAATTAATACTAATAACAAGTAAAAACATATTCTCAGTATAGCTACATTATTACGTGCAATGAATGTGTAAATGAATTCACAAACTAAACTAAATATAAAAAACATTATTTCTCTAGCACAAGAAAACCAAAAACAATTAATGATATTAGGATTAGTTAGGATTAATGCTTAACAATGGACAAATAAATTTTACTCCGTATATTTTAACTAGTTCGGTTTGTTCGGTTCGGTTCGGTTTTGAAGGGTAAAAACCAAAACCGAACCAAACAACTACGGTTCGGTTCGGTTTTTTACATTCGGTTTCAGTTTGTTAGCGGTTCGGTTTTATTTGGCTACGGTTCGATATGATTTGATTCGGTTTTCGGTTTTTGGTTTTTCAGACCCAGCCCTCTGTTCAGGTGCTTGAAAGTGTCCATGTACATGACATTGACGGAGCTCCACATATCAATGTGGTGGATGATAGAGTTGCCTATCTCACATCGGATAACGAGGGTGTCTCTGTGTGACGCGGGGCCTGGAGGCAGATCCTTGTCGGTGAAGGTGATCGCCTCTGTCCGCTGCTTTTTCGGCTGGGGGGAGCGTGGGACACCTCCCCAATGTAAAGGGATTGGGCCCATTTCTTCCTCTAGGTGGCCGAGTCCCCCCAATGTTTCCCCCCACAATGAGGTGGATGTGGTTCTTCTTCGGAGGGGGCTCCTCGGAATCTTCGTCGTCGTCGTTGAGTCTGCCGATCTCACGCTTCTTCGTAGAGGGTTCGCCCCCATTTTTGCCGGTGTTTACCCACGTATTTTTGCGTGGGCCACCTTAAATAAATTGGGAGAGTCCCCCCTGGCGAATCAGCTTCTCGATGGCTCTCTTTAGCGTGACCCAATCGTCAGTGTTATCACTGTTATGGGATGTATTCCTGTGGTAACGGCAGTAGGTACCCCCTTGATGGATGGCGTAGATTTCCTTTGCCGGCCGAGGGTCCCTCTCTATGAGATCATGCTCCTCGGCATAATCGAGGATGGAGTTGACCGAGTGTGTGATGGGGGTCCTTGGCCTTTCCATCCTCAGCTGCCATGGGCGGTCCTTCCTGTTCTGCCCGCCGGACCCGTGGCGGCTCTGTCCTCCCTGACCTCGGTTCACGGCCGAGGGTGCGCCTGGAGCTTACGCAGTGTTTGTCTTCTTGGAGGGGTGCCCTCCGTCCTTCTCGTGGTTGTGAAGCTCGTCAGCGTCAGCGTATAAGTTCCCCCTGCTGGAGCGCCTTCATGTATGACCTTGGTGGGTCAGTGATGAGACTTCTTGCATGCGGGATGCTGCGGAGGGATCCCTGATAAAGGACGAGGAGGGTGCGCTCATCGGCCCCTTCGACCTCGTCGGTCTCCTTCGTCCACCGATCGATGAATGACCGGAGTGATTCGTCGTGTTGCTGCTTGACGGAGAGGAGGTGGGTGAAGTATTTCTTTGCACGCTTCCTCCCAGCGAAGTGGGTGAGGAAACGTTGGGCAAGATCCTGCCATGAATCTATGCTTCCTTCGGGGAGCGCGTTGAACCACTCGTACGCTGGCCCTTCAATAGTGGAAAGGAACCACCGGCAGAGGTATTCATCCGACGCATTCACCATCAACATGTTGTTCTGATAGCGGTTGAAGTGCTCCTGAGGGTTAGTGCGGCCGTCATAGGGCTTGATGGCATTTCCCCTGTACTTCTCGGGAATGGGATCCGAGAGTACCCTCGTAGTGAAGGGAGTCCTAGTCCTCACCTGCATGATAGGGTCACCCCTCCCCTCGACCAACTCCCTTTCCAGGACGCTGACCTTATGCAGGAGCGCATTGAAGCCAGGATCCCTGGACATGTTGGCCGTAGGAATGGTTGCCGACAGCTTGGCCTCCATCTGGGCCAACCTTCTTTCCAGTTGGGCGATAACCTCGTCCCGGGGATCCTTGGCGGCCGCAGTGGCACCTTGTTGGTTGCGTACACGGGATTTGTGAGCCATGTTGATTCGGTGGTGCGCATCGTCCTCGTGCAACTTTCCCTTGCCTTTGTCCGGGCAAGGCCGATCCGCTGTCCGGGATACGGACCCCAAGCTTTCCCTTGGTGAGCCAGGCTCACGTTCACCATTCTGTCCTGCCATCCTCTCCGAAGCAGGCCGGCGGCGCGTGTCACCTAGCCTATTGAAGGCTGAGGCTTTTCCACGCGCTGGGGTCGGTCCAGCTCGAAGTGGGGAAGCAAGGTGGGAGTGGGATGACGACGTGTCCTGGGGCACCAGCCCTTCGTCGTTGCCTATCTTGATGGCCAACGGCTGGGGCTGAGGAGGCGGTGTAGTGTTCACCCCAATCCTTGGCACGAGTGCACTAAGGACGGTGGGATTCTGGGCCAGGCTGGCAATGATGGCCGAGAGTGCGGCTTGGAGGTGAGGGTCAACGGCGGGAGAAGCCG
This sequence comes from Cuscuta europaea, assembly GCA_945859875.1. Lineage (NCBI taxonomy): Eukaryota > Viridiplantae > Streptophyta > Magnoliopsida > Solanales > Convolvulaceae > Cuscuta > Cuscuta europaea. Next base: position 10,121,141 of record CAMAPE010000017.1, on the reverse strand, counting down.
GTTGCCCCGAGGCATTGTCGCCCTTCTCCAGGCGCTTCTTGTCCAGGCCGATGCGGGCGTCAGGAGCGCCGCCGTTGAGCTGGTGGCGAAGATAATTCGTGAGGTCGATGGCTTCTCGGAAAACATCCCCGCCCGCGGCCTTGTCGGCCATGGCGTCTTCCTCGTGTTCCCTGTCCTCCTGGGTCTCAGGGATCGCCTTGCCGACGAAGTTACGGTTTGACTTGGTTCTTCCCATGGTCAGTTAGCTGTGCTTGGTAGCGACGAAGGATGCTAACTTGATTGTTCTAGCTCTCAATGAAAGCACGAAATGATAGAGTAATTATCTAGAGAGAAGTGAGAGCTAGAGAGAAGTGCAATAAATACTTGCAATAAATGATTTGTGAACCCCCTACAACTACCCCCAAGAGGGGTATTTATAGGGAAAATGTGGTCTGGGCTCCCAAGTCTTGGGCTTGGAAGGCCCATTTACAATTGGACCACTACTCGGCCGAGTACAAAGTATGTAGAAATGGCTAAGTATGAAATCCGGTTCTTTGAGCTTTCTGTGGCCGACGAGGGTCTGGCCGACGGAGGCATGGCTGATGGAGACCCGGCCGATGGAGACACCTGGTTCTCCTAACTTCTGGATCATGTTTCGAGTTGATATCTTTCTGGTCGATGGAGGGCCATCTGGCCGACGGAGATCCCACTGAGTGACAACCGTGCCTCTTATTCTTCTGAGTATGTGGGTCTTGGGGTCTAGGCCCATATACTACATCAAATATCAATAATGTTTTTATATATAAAAAAAATTAACACTTGGTGATTTTAAATAAAAATAAAAAATAAAATAAAATTCGAATTATATTAGGTTTAGAAAATGGAAATATTTAAAATGTAAAACTTATTTTTTCTTTAAAATTAAATAACCTATATAAAATTTTAAAAATGGTTTCATTATTAACTGAATAAAAAGAAAGATTTATTTTATGATAGAGTATTAACATTTTAATTTTAAATAAATAGTATTATTTTTCCCTTTTAATAAAGCACTTCTAATTCATAAATATTAATTTAGTCTTTTTGCAAAATGTTGAACACGTTGCTATATTTTTTTTAATTACATTCTTTCGTGTTTTTTAAACTTAAAAAAATTAAATACACCATTTTCTTATCTTTGACTATTTATCGTCATACATAAGTAAATTTTATAGTGCAAATAATATAAAGAGACAATAAGTTTTTGATTAAGAAATCATATATATAACACTTTTAAATCTATTATAAAGTTTTAAAATAATTAACACTTTTCGGAAAGAAACATTAATATATTATAAAGTTTTAAAATAATTTTTTATGCTAATAACAATACATAATTGTGATATACAAATAAAAGAGGGAGCCTGGGATACAAACAAATATTTTTTAAAATTTTAATTTTTCAAATTGCTAATTCAATTTATAGTTTATTTTTGGCTTTTCAAAATTAATTTTGTTTATTTGCAGTGCGTTTCTTTCTCTCTCTAGGGTGGGGTTTCCAGGTTTTTCTCCGCTATCGTTTGTAACGAGGAGCGGCCGCCGTAGGCGGGCTTAGGCGTACAAGATTTCTTCTTCTGCCATTCAATGTGAGGCTTTTTCCTTATTTGCTTGACAAGATTAAGCGGAGGGAAGACTATGCTTGGCCTCTGGCGGCTAAAGGTTACGCAGGGATGGAAGATAAATGCTTGGTCTCTGGCAGTCAAAGGTCATAAAACGAGGCGTGGGGCTAGAGACTGGAACCAATCTAGATTCGAGGTCAATTGTGTTAGGTGGCGACAAAGGAGACTTGGTAGAGATAATGATGAATAAGAGCCAAGGTGAGGAAGAAGCTACATTACTGGTGGATCGTCCTCCTCCTGAACGGCCGCCATGGAGTTCAGGAGAGTTTAGGGGTTGGAAGCATCTTTTTAATTTTACTGTTTGTTTGCGATTTATTTTTCATGATCAGACTATTTATTTTTCTGTTGTTTACTTTTATTATTGTAAGAATTTTGCATTAGGATTGGGTTATGGGAGGTCTCCTTTAAACGTCTTTGGCTCATGTAAGCCCATAATAGGATCAACGAGTTATATTGATTCTCTGAAGGTGATTGACTCTAAGTCTGATTTGAGGGTTGACGATTGCATGTGGTCCTTATATCGTTTTAACCCCTTTCTGAATGCTAATGGTGTGATATCAATGTAAAATTAATTTTGTTTATTTAAGTTCAATGAGGGCTAATCCTTTTTATAAGAATATGAGGACAATTTTTACACTTTTTACAACTTCACGATGCGTCTGTACATATATACTTCCCCCGTTCTGAAATAAGTGAAACGGTCAACATTTAACATTTGCCAATGCGTAATTTTGACTATTAATATATATTATTCTCTATTAGTAAAAAAAATAAAAAATAAAATCATATTTTGAAAATTTACAGTAAGACATATTTAATGATATTTTTTTCAAAAATATATTTTAATTTATCAATATATAAAATATAAAAAAAGTAGAATATTTGAATAATGTAAAATTGAACATGTTGCACTTATTTAAACGAAGTATTTGAAACGTAAATTTACACATTTGGCTCTTTTTCACATGGCATCTTAATTGGGCCTATTTAGTGGGCTTTTAAGGATCTCAACCACACCAAATAATTCGCTCTGGTATCCAAACGCACGCGCTGCTCTACACACGTACAATTCAAACCCCTCTCCACCCGTTTTTGAGGTTTGTTTTTCTTTTTGGAATGGTTTGCTGTTTATTTTGGAACCAGCGACGACTGACAGCACCTGCCTTTTGGCTCTTTCGTCCTCTCCACCTCTGAACACCCTCGACCTCTATCTTGTCTCTTCTCTCTTCTCAGTCTCTCTCCCTCGTAAGCATCATGGACTCCGTGTCTATATGTCCACACTGTTTAAGCATCTTTTTTCTACACAGAGAGATTTAGTGGGAGGGGTTGGAAATTCAAATTCACACCTTCTTTCCTAATCTGCTTAGCCCAGACATTTATCCAGTCGCTTTATGTTGATCTGTTGAGGTAAATTTCAGACCTTTTTTGTTCTCTGATTGTCTCTGATGAAGCAACTACTGTATTTGTGTAAAATGTTAGATGATTCATTGTTATTCAGTGAATGCTGTGTCGGTTAATTCAAGTGGCGTGTTTTCACGACTTGGGTTCTTGGAATGAGCCGATATGGCATCTGAGATAAGCCAATTGAAGAAATCTTGGCTTCAGTATAATAACAAAGATGGTTTCTTGACTTACCCACCTCCAGTTCCCACCTTTTCTGGAAATTTCCAGACCCAAACAAGCCCTTCCCCTTCAACACCATCCGGGAACAACAAGATCAGTCCAGCAGTCTTGTTCGTCATAGTTATATTGGCTGTCCTCTTTTTCATATCCGGTCTCCTCCACTTGCTAGTTAGATTCTTAGTCAAGAATCCTTCTTCTTCAAGAGCCGAATTTGATCCAAATCCAGAAATTTCTGGGAGTCCATCCGATGCTTTACAAAGACAATTACAACAGCTCTTCCATCTACATGACTCCGGTCTGGATCAAGCCTTCATTGATGCTCTTCCTGTTTTCATGTACAAACAGGTTGTAGGTCCTAAAGAGCCATTCGATTGTGCAGTTTGTCTTAGTGAATTTCTGGAGAAAGATAAACTCAGGTTGCTCCCAACTTGTGGGCATGCTTTCCATATCAATTGCATTGACACATGGCTATTATCCAACTCAACCTGTCCTCTCTGCAGAGGAACCCTTTTTGGTGTTGGGTTTTCCATTGATAATCCCATGTTTGACTATGATGGAATGGGGGATGATGATGATGGGGACAATGGGATTTCTGTTTCTCAGAAAAGAATCGATTTGAATGAGATTGTAGTGGAAAAGGAAGGAACTTTTCCTGTTAGACTTGGTAAATTCAGCAAGTTGAATAGTGATCTGACTATGAAATGGGAAGGAGAGACTAGTAGTAGTAATTTAGATGCACGAAGATGTTATTCAATGGGATCATATCAATACGTGGTTGGCGATACTAATCTAAGAGTGGCCTTGACAAGTCAAAGAAATGTGAAATCAAGAAGAGACGTTGAAAGGGATGGGAGAAGAATAGGAATTGGTGCAAAAACTGATAGCTACTCAATGTCGAAGATTTGGTTGTGGTGAGAGAAAAGGAGTTTTGCAAGTTCTTCAGAGTCCACTGGGAAAGAAGATCCTCCTCCTCCTTTTGATATGGCCTCAAAATGGATGCCACATAAGAAGGGAAGTAAAATTGTCTTTGCTTTTAAAAATTCTTTCTAGGTTAAAAAATGGTAAGTTGGCAACCTCTCATATGACATGGTAGATCTGAAGTTCGGTCTGATTTCTTTTGGTTTTTTGAAAATTGGATACAATCAAATTGAGAAATCTAGAATTTTTTACTCTTGAACTCCAGCATGGTTTATAATCCATGTTCTGATTATTAAGGAATATTTGTATGATTATATCTTGACCCACTGCCCTTACAAGAAGCTGCATCGACTAACAACGTTTTCACATATAGCTTCTTGAAGCAATAACACTTTAGTGGCCATATTTCTCAGCTTGTCTTTGCTTATTTTTTTGTCTCATTCTTTTGCCTGGCGTCATCATCTTTTTTAGAGTGTCTATATACTGTTGGTCTGAAATGTAGCTATCCCAAAAGTAACAAATAGAAAATTACAAACAAACACATAAAATTTTGGACTAGCTCTTTTATAAAACTGACCGTTTAAGATGAAATATAGTGTATTAGAGCATAAACAATAGAGTTAAATAAGCTCTCCAACTATTCATAATTATGCACCTGAGCCCTTGAATAGGAAGACCTGAGCCCTTTTTTTACCTCCTGGTGCTGGTAAGATGGTAACTTTCTTGTGTGATGTTATTGACTCTCATCCATAAAAAGGCTTGGTTGTTTTATTTCAATAGACCAAGTTGTGTTTTTGTAAGGTACTCCGTATTACTGTTCAGGTCCTGGCTGCAGAATTGCTAATAGTTCGAAGACTGATTTGGCATTTTTCTCAAGAGCATATTAAGCTCAAACACTTGAAATAGAAAATCAACAATTAGTTTGAACATGATAGTTTTCATTCTTGGATTACGACAATCTTGAAATGGCCTTTAAATCCATTTGCCTAAAACATGGATGAAGGTTAGTATCTTCCTCTCCAATTTAAGGTAGAGTTTTTCCCCCAGCCACATATGCGTGTTCCTAGCCAATGGCAAGAAGATTTCCCTCTTCCTTTCTTTGATTGGTTTGCACCTGGTTGCTGCCATCATTACCATAATACCATGGGTCTTTGCATAGTTCGATATAGAACACGCTGTTTGGGATGACTACAAAAAATCTAAGTAAGCACTTCTTAGGAAATCATCATATTTTGTGACCTGGAGTTGACAGAAGTACTATTAAATCCTTGAAGGATAGAAGTGTTGGTTTGCCAATTCTTAAAAATCATCATCTGTTAATGGGCACGCTCTTCTAATTAGAATTGAGCTCTGTATGGTAAATCTGCATGCTAGTATGATACTATGCAATTTTTCTAAACCAGAGTTGGATGGATTCAATTCTGGAAGACTTACTGATAGTGAGCTTGGGTCTATAGTTCATGATTGATGATGATTTATGACTACAAATTCAGAAATAAAAGAATAAGAACATGGTGCAAAACTTTGGTTTGTTTCTTCTTTGATTTGATGTTTCTATTTTAGATTTCCACATTGTTTGATGTGTACAGCATGGTATAAATCACAACGGTTTTGGTGCTCTTATTCCCACAATATTTATGGTCGATCTGAATATCATGGCACATATTAGCTGTGCGCACAGAGAAAACGTGTCTTTGGGTCAATGAGTGAGTCACTTAATAAAGGGCATTTTGGGGTGATATTTCATAGTGACTTATAGTGTCTTGGCGGTGGTGGAACAATTTTATTATTATAATAATTACTTGATACGACCAACATAAAACTATATAAAGTGACTCACCTCTAAAGTGATGGTGTCTTGGAGACGGAGGAAGAAATTCAAGTACTTACTTTTGTAGCAACTATTGATAGTGATGTGAATATATTCGTAGTCACCGTTAAATATAGACAATAAATGGATTTCGAGGAGGTGATGAGGATAGGTTTTAGTCATTATAAAATCAGACACTTGGAATTCCAAAAATAGGACTAGTATATTTTTCTTTCTGAAATAGAAGTTATTATTGTCATGTATGAAAAATACTGTCATGATTGAAAAATACTGTCATTAATTATAATAAATACTGTCAGTGGTGGAGCCAGGACTCGTGACTCGCAGGGGCACAATAACAAAGAAATGATATACTAGTCTAGAAAAAAATCATATGCATCACGAGTATAGCAATAAACAAAACTATAAAATTTAAATAAAACCACTGTTTTTGGAATGATCTGTTGCATCCATTAAAATCACTTTGTGGAAATTTAAAGTCACGCGGTTGGCAAGGACCTTTTCTCAAATAACGTCTCCTCAACTCATCTCTAATATTAACATCATAAGTCTCAATCGGCATAACTTTTCTGTCCAGCACTTTTCTGTCCGAACGTCGTCCGAACACCGGCGTTTGGGGTGGTTCCCGGCGGAATATTTTGATGAAAATTTTTGAACATGTTCCTCATCAAGTCTAGTTTATCCATACCAAACTTCAGCTCAAAATTCGATCGGGAAGGCAGTCAAATAATTCGTTGAAGTTAACTGCGCCAAATTATACATAGAAAAACGCAGTTAACTTCAACGAATTATTTGACTGCCTCCCCGGTCGAATTTTGACCTGGAACCGCCCCAAACGGCGGTGTTCGGACGGCGTTCGGACCGGGAGGTGCTGGACCTGAGAATTTTCCTATATATATATATATACATACACACACACACACACACACACACACACACACATATATATATATATATATATATATATATATATATATATATATATATATATATATATATATATAACACCGCAGGGGCACGGGCACCCCCTAGCCCTAGGGTGGGTCCGCCCCTGAATACTGTCATGTTAAATGCACTGTACTGTAACTATTTGACAGTCATGTGTACAAGATGACAGTAAATACTGTCATGTTAGTCCCATTTCGGGAATAAAAACAAAGTAGTCCTATTTTGGAATTTCAAATTTCATTTACTCCTATTTTGGGAAATCTCTTTATCAGAGCTAAAAATGATCCATAGTCATGATAAAGCCCCTCTATGGGAAAAATGATGATAATTATAAAAATGACTATGATGAATCGCTGAAAAAATGAATGGTGGTGAAATCTAAATGAAGTGTCTGGTCGTGAGAAAGAATGTTGAAGTCCACACTGAAAAATTGTGCAGTAATAAGTGTTATACTACCTCCGTAACTCTAGAATCTTCCCAGTTTGACTCTTTTGGGTCAAATTTTATAAACATTGTCCATTAATTATTCAATACTCACATTATGTTATGATTAAAAAACTATTTCATATACCTCATTGTAAAACATATTATTTGAATGTTAATTTATTATGAATTTTATAAATATAAATATGTAGATTAGAGTCAAAGTTCAACTTAGAAGACCGTGAAAAGTCAAAATGGGAAGATTTTTGTGTTACGGAGGTAGTATTAAGATATGAGTTACTCCTCCTATCAAATCAATCTATGGAAATTTGTGAAGTAATAACTGTTTTATTAAAATTAACCTTTTTAGATTGAAACTTAGATCTTAACAGTAAGAGATATCAATTTTTAAAAATACTAAAAGTTACCAGTGACAATCTAGACTACATGAATACGTACTCTTACATTCGTGGCCACTCATTGTTCCAAAAGGTGGAATCTCCCACCCCAGGAGCCCCCCCACCCCGACCCGACAGGATGGTGGGGAGGTTAGTCACGGTGACTCAATCATCAGAATGGCAGTAGGCCCATACACCCGTGCGCACCAGAGACCCAGCCTTATTTCAGGTTCTGTGACCTCCACCCGGTCGCTGTGGGGATTCGAACCTTGGTCCATTGTTCCAAATCTCCCACCACTCGACCAACTGAGCTACATTCGTGGCCACTCAATATGATGTTAAATACTCCGTATAACAAAAAGAACTTTTTATACACAGCTTTTACATAATGTTGCTTTGATTGCCTGTCACAAATAAAACATGTTTTGTCTATATAAACAAAACATGTTTTGTTTGCGACAGACAAAAAAAAACATTTACAAGCAATATATAAAAGTGTGTAAACAATAAAGTGTGTACAACAAAAATTGTTGTAAATATAATACCAAACTTATAATTATGCATCTAGTATTCCAAAAGTAAGAGTTGGTAAAAAAAGTTTAATGATAATACTAATAATAATAGAGTTATTTGTAGTAATTATTATATAATAATGATCATTATAGTAATAGCAATAATTATTATATACTAATGATCTTATAATTATTGTAATAACGACTAAACATAATGATTTAATAACAATAGCAACCCGCACGGGTAGCTCAGTTGGTCGAGTGGTGGGAGATTTGGAACAATGGACCAAGGTTCGAATCCCCGCAGCGACCGGGTGGAGGTCACAGAACCTGAAATAAGGTTGGACATCT